>APFE031302655.1:37869-63718 GCA_000404065.3 Pinus taeda
ATAAGATGAATAGTAAAAAAAAATATAATAATGTGAAATAATATTCTAGATGCAAAGATTAATAAATAAGAAATCAAAATATAATATAAATTATCTTTTTTTTGCTGAAGCAAGAGTCGGTCCATCTATTTAATTATAACATAAAAACCAGTTACATAAAGTACAACCTACCCAAAGGAGACGTGGGCCACACAGTGATTGAGCCACACATAGCCTTGGGATCCGAGCCAAAGGCCGACTAACCATTACATCATGCCCTCCATAATTCAAATTATTGCCAAGACCGTTCGATCTGCGTCAAAAGATCGAATGGTCGAGGATCTATTTCGGATAGCAAACAAGCACACCCTTTAATCAAAGAATTGGACCCAATACAGATATAGAGACAACACTATAAAGATTTCGGGTCCGCCTGGGAGGCTAACCCTCGAGCAAGTAATCTGCCTGAAATCCACCTCTCTCAACCTTGCTACGAAACTAGCATGTTCGTTAACAACGCACCCGAACCCAAAGATTAATAAAGCTATCACTTAAGCTAATTTCGGGTCTGAATGGTATGGTAACCGTCTTGCTACTTGCCTAGCGAAATGCCTAGGATTGCTTCAAATTTTCCAATCTGCCAACAAGTTAACCAATCTCCTGGTATAGCTAATCCAAAGGCACTCTTTAGTGGATTTCATTTTCATAGAAAGACTTGTCTTATAATTTGACTCCCGCCCGAGAAATTTGGGTTTGTAGAGCTCTAGGTGCATATCTCTGCCCAAAGACCGGCTACCCTGTCCGCGTATAACCATGCACTGCTTAACCATATAGATCAAAATTCCTCTGTTTCCATTAGAATGCATCCTGCTAGTTTCCCCTGTTTTGATAGAACTCCCTATCCGCCTTTGCCCGTTCGAGACATTCTTCCCTCAATCTGCCTTGGGGAGTCTCTATCCAGTCAAATATTTTATTGCTCTTAGTAAAGAGAACACCTTCATTAGCTAATATGTTTGCCAATTTGTTGGTTGTTCGGCGTACAGGAGTAAAACTAAGGGTTCTTATGATTTGCAGGTGGGATTGAATTTGTTGATAAACTTATAGAAGCTGCCAATGTCTCAAGATTTTATCTGGAGCTGAGCCATAGCAAATTTTCTTGACCGAATTTATAACCAATTCAGAATCAACTTCAATGATGGTATTATGAAGATTTGAGTCCCTCAAGATTTCTAGGCATTGCTCAAGGGCCATGAGCTCTGCCATATTGTTAGTGGCCTTCCCTAAATGACTATGAAAGATGGTTTTTATGAAACCCTTTTCATCTCTTATTACTCCTCCATACCCAGCCATACCTGAGTTTCCTTTTGAGGCCCCATCTATATTGCATTTCATAAAACCCTGAGAGGGAGGTTGCCAGAAATCCTTATCTATAATTATATGACTTACATTCATTTTTTTGCCCTGTGGGACAAGCCCTTGAAGACCCAAATGTAGTAGTATCTGCACATCCATATCTTTTGGTTGGTCCTCAGGGGGGTTTTTAATGAGGGTCCCTACTGTCTCCTTGAGATGTCTTAAAATCTGAGCCATGATGTTCTAGGAAGAACCTTTCCTGTTCTTGAATATTTCGTCGTTGCTTTCTTTCTAGACATCCCAGATTAGAAAGCCTGGAACTAGAGCCCAAGCTTTGTTGATTATATCATTATCAGAGAAATCTTTCCTCCACTTCTTCAAAGTACTAGTAATGCTGTCCATGTCCCTGTCTATTTGTCTGAATATTGAGGCTACCTAGTTCCACAAGGTGGAAGTGAATGGACATAAGTTGAGTAAGTGATCCATAGTTTCTTCTTGTAATTCACAAAGATGGCATCTAGAAGGACCATATACCCCTCTTTTCCT
The DNA here is from genome assembly GCA_000404065.3 of Pinus taeda. Lineage (NCBI taxonomy): Eukaryota > Viridiplantae > Streptophyta > Pinopsida > Pinales > Pinaceae > Pinus > Pinus taeda. Next base: position 39,748 of record APFE031302655.1, read on the forward strand.
AAGGTTTTCCGAAGTCAGAATTTTTTTATGCTGCACTAACCACGTGAACAGTTTGATTTTCATCCAACTTTGGTTCTGCCATAGGTCCTTCCATACCCAATAAGGGTTTGGAAAGTCAAGCCTAAGGGCTATGCGCTTGGCCTCTTTGAGGTTAAAGTTGCCTTCATTGTTTTTGCCCCATCTCAGTTGGTCTGAATCTGCTGATGTCAAAATCTTTCTCTGTTCCAAGATGGTTGTTAAAGCTTCTGCTTGTGCCTTCAACGGGGAGTCATCATTGTGTACCAGATTCTTCCATATTATCCATTTTCCCTCGCTTCTTTCTTGATCCCAAAAGTCACTTACCTTGAGTAACCATTTGTTGTTAGTATCGTTCTTGAGATTGGCGAATTCTTCTCTTGACAGTTTAGGTTCCTGTTGCCAATTATCTTCCCAAAACCAAGTAAGGTTTCCATCTCTTATTTCCCAGAAACTATGTTTCTGAACAATGACCCTATTCTCCCACACTTTGTTCCAACTGTGGGAGCCTTTGATGAGCCAAGACATTCTAATGTGATCCCTTTCTTGCCAATTGTCTGCATTTTTTTGTTTCCAAATTTTGGCCCAAGGTGAAGCCGAAGCTTTTAGCCATCTCCACCATATTTTTTCCTCCAAAACTCTGTTAAGTATTTCAAGGTCATCCAGTCCCAAACCTCCATGTGTCTTAGGTTTACAGATCTTTTCCCAGGCTACCAAAGCCCATTTTTTTTTCTCTTCTCCTTTGCCCCTAAGAAAGTCTCTTTGGATATTTCTGTATTGTTGCATAACTCCTTTAGGAGCTGGAAGGGCTGAAAACATAAAAATGGGGACAGTTTGTAGGACAACTTTAGTGAGCACTAGTCGTCCTGCTAAATTCAAAGACCTATGTGTCCATTTTTGGATTTTGTCCCGGAGCTTATTGGTCACAGGCTCCCAAACTGCCTTGCTTAGAGGTTTGTCTGTTAGAGGTACTCCCAAATATTTGGAGGGCAACATATCTCTTTGAAAGCCAAAAATTCTAGAAATATTTCTCTGAATGGCAATGTCAATATTAAAAATGAAAATCTTTGATTTGGTAAGGCTAACCTCTGTACCCGCAACGATTGCAAGCCTTTCAGGATTTGTTTGAAGGCTAGAGCTTCCTTGACCGTGGGTGTACCCTGCAACATTGTATCATCCACAAATTGTTGATGGGTCAAAGAATCTCCATTCATGGTGAGTTTGAGTCCTTGGATTTGGCCTTCAGCTTTGGCAAATTTTATAGCATTGCCAAGCCCTTCCATCATAAGAATAAAGAGGAAGGGTGAGAGTGGATCTCCTTGTTTGAGACCTCTCGAAGGTTTAAAGGCTATGGATGGTGAACCATTTAACAATATAGAAAAACTGGAGGTAGTTACAAGGGCCATTACCCATCTTATCCAGTTATGATCGAAGCCATAAGCTTTTAGAACTTCCTTGATGTAAGCCCAACTTAGCTTATCATAAGCCTTTTCTAGGTTAAGTTGGATAATCATTCCTGCCTGCCTATTGCTCTTAAGTGAGTGAACCACCTTGTGAGTTTGGATGATATTATTGAGAATTTGCCTGCCTTCCACATATCCAGTTTGCTCTTCACACATGAGAGTTGGAAGAAGGGGCTTAAGCCTTTTGGCAATTATTTTGGAAATAATTTTGTACACCACATTGCATAATGCTATTGGTCTAAATCTGTTTGGAGTCATAGCATTACCCTGCTTTGGGATCAAGGATATGAAAGAGGTATTGAGCGCCTTCAAAATAGTTTTGTTTTTCCTCGAGTCCTCCACCACATCGATGATATCGTGCTTGACGATTCCCCAACATGCTTTAAAGAAGTCGACATTGAAATCATCCGGACCTGTTGATGGTGATCAACTTGTTCCTTTCTCTCCTCATTGAAGCCATTGTTGGGACTCAGAAATGTCATATTTTCATCCACCTTTTTCTTCACTATTCCTTACATTTCATCATCCCATTAACCTTTTATCATATCATTTTCATAAATACATTTGGGTTTCACCTTCTTATTTTCCATTTTATTCATTTTTGTATTACAAGTGAATTTATGATTAAATATTAGAAAATATACATATTTTTATATATATCTCAAGAATATGTGAGTTTTGTGATGTGCAGGAAATATGTGAAGAATTAATTCCAAGAGACTTCTTAAATATCTCCTCCACCATATTAAGAAGATAATTATTCAAGCCTATTCCTAAGGAGAAAATCATGGAGGATTTGGTTGGCATATCTTATCCATATCTCCTCCAACATATTAAGGAGACAATTATGCAAGACTATTCCTAAGGAGAAAATCATGGAGGATTTGGTTGGCATATCTTATCCATATCTCCTCCAGCATATTAAGGAGACAATTATGCAAGACTATTCCTAAGGAGAAATCATGGAGGATTTGGTTGGAATATCTTATCCAAGATATGTGAGAGATTTGTGGAGGATTCAAAGGGATCATATTTTGTAATAATGGGAAAGTAGTTAAAAATGCTTGAGAGATTTGTGGAGGATTCAAAGGGATCATATTTTGTAATAATGGGAAGTTAGTTGAGAGTGATTGAGAGAATATTGGATATGTAATTATGAGATGGTTATCTTCCTCATGTATATAAGAGAGTGCTCTCTCTTCATTTTAATAATAATGAATAATGGAGAATGGAGATTAGCTTTGATTCATGTTCTTTTATTGTTACACCTTCATGATTTGTAATTTGATTCTTGTAATATAATTTGAGATAGTTTTATTGTTGTGAACTCACATATGTTGTTTGTCATTCAATTCTTCACATGTTGTATTGCTTTTCCTTTATGCAATTTCCTGCTTTCATAGTTAATGTTTCATTGCCTTCCTAGATTAATTTGATTTCAGTAATTTAGATTAAATTAGTTCCACTTTGGTCCTGCATATATAGTGCATGTGCCTCGTAAGTTTACGAACCTCGGATTGACAAATTAAATAGTTGGGCAAGTACTACAACAAAATTAAACAAACATATTTTCACCCAACAACCATCTGTAATGAGGATTTGGTTAATTTTGTGTAGCTTCTTTTCGACTAATTTTTTTGCTTCAAAAATGTTGCCAAACTCATTCTTATTCCAATCTTTAAGCCTGAGTTTGATGTGTTTCAATGTTTTATGTAGGAGGAACATTTTAGTGCCCTGAACTTGTATATCCTCTATCCACTATTTTTCAATATTGCTCATAAAGTTAGGATGGGTAGGCCAAATGTTTTCAAACCTGAAGTGTCTGTTTCTTGGAGTTCCTATAAAGGATGCTTCAAGTTGAACATGCCAGTGATCTGAGCCACCAAAAGGGAGTGTCGAAGTTGACAGGTCAGGGCCTGTAAGGATGAGGTCCTCTGAGATAATAAATATGTCCAGTTTTGAGGCCACTTGAGATTCTCCTCCCCTTTTATTATTTCAGGTGAAGATACCATTACTTGTCTCTGTATCTACTAGCCTCATGTTGTTTATGAAGTCCTGAAATGCTATGGAATCTGTGCCTAGTGATCTGGTTCCACCTTTTTTTTCTACTAGGGACTTGATCATGTTAAAGTCCCCTCCCAGAATCTAGGGGATACCCGAATGCCTGTTTCTTAATTCCTCCAGTGAGGTTAGAAGCCTGAGTTTGTTTTTAGGCTTTTGTGGACCATAAACATTTGTGATCAAATAAACTTCCTTGTCCTCTAAAGGATGACCACTAAAAGAAAGTTCTTGGATGCTTCAACATCTAGGATTCTTAACTTCTGAGGGTTCCAAAGTGTGAGAATTCCTCCTGCTATTTTATCTATTTTAACGTCTAGATATTCATATTTAATCAACCATTTGCTGTGTATTTCTCTTATTTTTTCTATTGAATATTTTGTTTCCTGGATAAATATCATATCTGGTTGTTCTACTTTCATTCTTAAGATTTCTTTGTTTCCTTTTGCTTCCTAGACCCCTAATATTCCATGTTGTAAGCTTCATTAAGAAATATTTGTAAAGGAGTAACTAGTTAGGTCTTTCATCTTACCTGAGTTGATCACGAGTTTTCCACATTAAATCAGTAGCTCATTCTATTTTTTTCTTCCTCTTTTCCTTCTTGGGTTCTTGGGAGCTTGTCCCCCTGTTGCCTCCATAGTTTTAACCCCTCCATTATCTTGACTATCATTGTTTCTTTTGTTCCCTGCACCCTTTGCCCGCATTCTCCAGAGGAAAAGCTGTTGTACTCTGTTAAATTCATCTTGAGGTAGCAAATCCACTCCTTTGGTTGTTCCTTCCTCCAGGAACTTTTCTAGATCGAGATGCTCCCTTTCTAGAATGTCCTGCAGTTCATGATCCTTCGTACCTACTTTGCTTGGGGTCATCTCTTGGTCCTTATCAAGTTCCATAGTGCTTGGCTGATCCTCCCTTTGCTGTTTTTTATTAGGTCTGTCCTCCATTCTCTCATCCTCTTTCTTCTCAATAGGATTTTCCTTCATTACTTGATTCGTTCTTTCATCCCCCTCTTCTTCTTCTAATATCTTGAACCTATTATGACTAGGTTGTTTTTCCTTGTAGCCTTTTTTTTGGTTTTTTCTCCCTCCTTTTCCTCTGCCCCCCACCTTGGTAAAACTTTCAGTCTCTTTACCTGAGGTTGTTTTGATACTTCTCTCCATTTTACTTAAAGGGAAGTCTCTGAAGAGGTGTCTGTGTTCATGGCATTTGCAACATTCGAAGGGTATATGCTCATAGTCCACCGCCTAAACCCATTCTTCATCGTAAACTTCTAGAATTATTTCATCCAGCAAAGCCCCAGAAAGGTCCATTTCCATGCATATTCTGGAAAAGGAGGTATATTTTCCTCGCAGAATGGATTCTGATATTTTAAAAAAATGCCCTAGTTTATTACCTATGGCTTTTAATGAATTTGGAAGCCCATACCGGCACCGAAGTAAATTTTTCTTGCTTCAGAACAAAGTTCATTATCCAAGGCCTCATATAGAGGCCTGTAGCCGCATAGAAATAAGGTCCTCCTTCAAACACCCTGTCTTTATCCATTAGGTTTGAAAACACAACTGTGAAGAAACCCTTGGATCCAAGGTGTAGATCTATTTCACCCTTAGGTTTCCAATGGTTCTTTATCCATGGATGTAGTGCCTTCTCCGTTGGCCAAAACCCCATGAACTTGCATATCACTGCATAATTCGCCATGTGCTCCTTGTGCGCATGTAGCGCTGGATCACTTAACACCACTCTTGGTGTGTTGGATGCCTTAGGTTTACATGGTCCTATCCTACTGCTGGGGTCAATCTTCTAACTGTTTGCTTTTGTTCGATTCTCTCTTTTGACTTCCTCCTACGTTTTTTCCTACCTCTGTGCTTTGCTGTGTTCCTGCTTTCCTCCATCTGTGCCCTCGGTTTTTGCTTCCATGGGCTTCTTGAAGCAGTTTGATACAATATGACTATAGGAGGGAGTGGAGCTCCCCCCTTCTTGCCCCTCCATGGTTCCCAACTCTATAGTCCTACTGCAAACCCTAGTTTCACCTGTTTTCAGAGCGCGCGTCTTCGCAAGGATGATTCCTTGTTGCATGCATGAAATTTGAAAAAGGGTTTAATTCTCTAGGAAAGAGAGGCTTTGTCCTGGCTGAAAAAATATAATATAAATTATCAAAGTCAAAGGAGGAAAATAAATAAAGTTAAATAAAAATAAAAGGGGAATGACCTACTTTTCATGCTAAAAATTCTAATATTTCTCTTCTTCCATAATTCCAAAGGAAAAAACCTAATTCCAATTGCCACGCACGTGAAACAATTAGGTTTTTAAATTAACAATAGAACTAGTGCTCCAGGAAAGTTTTCAAATCCTCCATGAAATATCGGTGTAAACCAAAGAGCCGAGGGAGGACGTCCCAAATGTCACCTGCAAAAAGGCAGGAGAGAAGAATAGGCTCTGCTGACTCTTCTTGTTGGTGGTAAAGATGACATAACCATGGTCCCTTGTACCCCTTTTTTCTGAATATGATCCCATGTAAGTAGGCGCCCTCATGCTATTACCCATAAAAATGTAGAGATTTTTGGCCACCATGCTCCATCCCAAATCTTGTTCCATACAACTAGATTGTAAAATAATGAGAATCCTATAATGAGGGAGTAGGCTTCTTTAAAAGTAAAGGAGCTTAATGATTGATGTCTTGAATGAAAATATCATCCTTTTGAGATACTTTGATCTACCTATCTGCCAGTGTTTTGTGGAACTCTTCTCAGGGAAAGGAGCCTTCTGAAGAAGGCCAATCATCTTTATCCTTCCACCATCGCCAAAGCTGATTATCTTCAAATGGTTTCCAAAAGTGAGATACCTTAATAACACCCAAAGTTTGTGATAATGGTTTAATCGGTAGGAGGCTATCTTGCTCTACTAGGCAGGGAATCTGCTACCAAGCATCTCACCAAAAATATGATGTTGTTCCTTTACATATTTCCCAAAAAGCGTGTTTACACACTTCTTCTTTCCAAAATTGTGCCCAATTCTAAATGCTTGAGCCTTGGATATCCTCCTCCATTCCCAATTGGTCAACCTGAGTGCTAGATGGTACGTATTTTATTACCTAGATACGTTTCCATAACTCAGGTCCTCCCTTCACCCACAACCACCAAAGTTTCATGCTATAGGCTTTGCTAATTGGTTTTGGATCCCGTAGACCAAAATCACCAACATATTTTATTCTAATGAGTTTGTCCCATCCTGCTGGAGACCACCTATGCGCTTTAATTGGTCCTCTCCAAAAGAAGCATATCCATAGAGATCCAAGACGATTGCAAACTTCTTTTGGAATAGGCGTCACTATGATTTGATAATTGAGAATTGCCTGCAACCCCAATTTGGTAAGCACTAGTTGACCTACGGAATTTAGGGCTTGAAAAGACTAATTATTGACCTTTTGTCGAACCTTTTCCATGAGATCTTCCCAGTTTGATGCCTGTTTGTAATATAAGACCAAGGGCACATCGAGATATCGAGAAGGGAGCTGGGCTCGATGAAAACCTAACACATGAGTCAAGTATTATATGCCTGCTTGTAATATTGTATTGCTTCCTGGGAATTAAATAAGAAAATATTTATTTTGTCCTTATTGACTATTGTTCTTGAAACCTCCATATAGCTCTACAATATGCTCCTAAGACATTTCACTTCTTTTAATGTAGGTGGGCCAAAGAGAACAACATCATTAACCAACTGTTGATGTGTTATAGGAAGATCTTGACCAAACAATCATTGACCAAAGATGACCTAAAGAGAAAGAATTCTTATACATTCTTCCAAGCCCTTCCAAAGCCAAAATGAAAATAAATGGAGAAAGGGGATCACCTTGTTTGATACCTCTGGAAGGGATGAAGGTAGAGGAAGGGGACCCATTGATAAGTATTGAGAAGAAAGCAATTGAGATTAGCGATCCTATCCAAGAAATCCACTGACTAGAGAAGCCAAAGGCCCCTAAAATCTATAATAAATAAGCCCAAACAAGCCAATCACATGCTTTGGGCAAATCCAGTTTGATTAACATACTTGGTCGCTTCCTTACCCATAAGGAATATATGATTTTTTGTGTCGCAATTATTCCAACTGAGATGTGACTACCCTCTACAAAACCTGTTTGCTTCAATGATATTAATCCTGGAAGTAAGGGTTTAAAACGATTCACTATAACATGGAAATGATTTTTTATATCACAATACAAAGAGTAATAGGACGAAAACCAGTAGGGTTCTTCGAGTGCCCAACTTTCAGAATAAGGGTAAGGAATGTGGCATTTAGGGCAACATAAATTGATTGAGTCCTTCTTGATTCTTCTACCAACTCATAAATCTCCTGACCCAAAAAGGCCTAACATGCCTTGAAGAATTCGAAGGTGAATATGTTGGGATCAAATGGCTTATTCTTGGGAAAATTCATAACTACTATTTCCACCTTCTGATATGAAATCGGTTTCATCAGAGCTAAATTTTTTCTTTGCTTATAAGATCGGGGATATGATGGAGTACTAAATTTATAGCTAGTTGTCTAGAGGATGAGTTCTTCGATAAAATCTCATGAAAAATACATTACCAATTCATATTCTATTTCTTTGTGAAGAATTTTCCTTTCCCCATCCGCTCCCAAAATTGAGAAAATCCTATTATTATGACGACGTTGTAGCATAGAGTCATGGAAGAATTTAGAGTTCCTATCTTCTTTCTTAAGCTAATGTACCCTATTTTTGATGCCAAAGTGTTTCTTCCTGTTTGCGTCGATGTTCCATCTTATATAGTGTCAACCCTTCCTAAATTATCATTTCGGGGGATCTACCCTCCAGGATCATGCGTTGTTGAATCTCTTTCATCTGGTCTTCAAGCTTAGCCTTGTCTTCTAAGATATTACCAAAGACCTACTTATTCCATAGTTTCACCTACTCCTTTAAGGATTTAAGCTTGCATTTTAGGCGAACCATACACATTAATTTCCAACCACCACTTGTTCAAGAGCACAACAAAACCAGGCTCATGGAACCAAAAAGTCTCAAATCTAAAAGGGTGATTGTGTGGGGCTTCCTTCAGAGCCAACTCTAGCCTTACCAGCTACTGGTCTGACCCGAGACAAGGAATAAAATCGACTTCAAAAATGTCTTTGTGCATCAACTCCTCAGAGAGAAGGAAGTGGTCTAATCAACTTGCTATATGATGTCTTCCACCTCGTTGGTTGTTCCAAGTATACAAACCATTAATGGTTGGTATATCCACTAGCTGGTGTTGATCCATGTAGCTATCAAAAGAAGAAAATTATGAATCTAATCTGCATACACCTACTTTTTTCTCATTTAGCGATCTAATTAGGTTGAAATCCCCACCAACAATCCATAAAAAATTACCCACCAACTGTTTAGTGGCCAAGATTTGGTCCAAAAAGTGAAGTTTCTTTCCTGTTACTGAGGGGCCATATACAATTGTTAGGTAGACTACCTCTTTTGTCCTTATATAATGAAACTTCCCTGCCAGGATTCTTGGGATGACAGAACTTGTCTTGGAACACCACTTGAAGAGGATTCTATAGAATGGAAAGACCACCCGCATTGCCCTTTGCATCAAGGGACATGCTATGAAAACCTTCCCAATAACTTCCAAAAATGGAGGGTAACTTTCCCCCCAATGAGCTTGGTTTCTTGCAAAATTACAATTGCGAGTTTCTCCATCCGAATTCTATCTCTAATATATCTCTATTTCGCCTTACTATTTAACCCTCTGATATTCCATGTTAAAATCCTTATTGTTAAGGTGATTGTAGAGACAAAAATAGCTTCAGTAAAGCATTAACCTGTCATGCGTTGACAAGGTTTTCTCCTGTATTCTGCAACAACTCCTTTTTATTCTTCCTACCTTTCTTTTTGAGATCCTTTGATAATTCTTTTAGAAGGATCTCTTCCCCTTTCTCCTTGAATGATTGGAGAGACCATGGCCCTTTCCCTTCTTTAGAGGATTGCATCTTCTTAGTCTTCCAATTGATATAGGCGATTACAAACTGCTCTTGTTGTTCTTTAGCTAACTCCCCAAGATCTTGATGAGCCCAATCATTCACCATACCCATTAGAAGCCGCTCTTTTCCTGTGTTTGAATCTTGCTTCATCAAGAGGGATACTTCTTTAATCCCCGACAATCCAAAGAAATCATGATCGCCCTCCTGGAGTGCATCTTCCTCCATATTCCCTTTTCGGGGTAGTTTTTTTTGAATATTTGCTGACTTTTTATTAAAAATTAGGAGATCCTCAGGAGTCTCCAGGTCCTCCTCCATCGCCTCCAAGGCTGAGAAAGAGTTTCTTTCCTCTGCTTGTTGAAACGTTTGGAGAGGCCAACACCTCGGATTTCATCGCTTGGATGTGACTTTAGTAAATCTATCATGCTCCTGAACTCCTCCACCACCTTGTTCCTTCCTCCTTTATGGGCAATCCCTGAATAAATGTCCATGCTCATGACAATGGTGACACAGGAAGGGTACATGTTCATAATCAATTGTCTGGTTCCAAATTTCTCCATGATAGTCTAGCTCTATCTATTCTGCCAAGGGTTGCGAGATATTCATATAAACACATAACTGAGCATAAGACATATTCTTACCTCATTTTGTAACCTCCTAGATTTTGGCAAAGTGCCCTAAAGCTTGTCTAATTCCCTCTAGTATTTATGGAATCCAAAAGTCAATTGGAAGAGAGTACAACTGAACCCATATTCTAATATAGAGTCCTGCATTATTGTAGAAGTAGGGCCCTCCTTCAAAATTTTTGGCTTTGTCTTCCAGATTGGAAAATATCACCATAAAAAACCTTTTGGCCCCAGTCTTAAGTCAACTTCTCCTCTAGGTTTCCATGTCTGTTGAATCCATCTCTCTAACTCTCTCTCCGTAGGCTAGCCTCCAGTAAACTTGCAAATTAAAGCATGATCTCTCATATGCTTCTTATGATCATCCAAGCATTTGTAAGGGATTAGAAACCTAGGGTTCTTGATGGATTTCAGAATACACCGACCCTTCAGACTGGTTTTCCATCGATCCCTAAGGACGTGTGATTGTTGGTGCCTTGAGGTCCCCCCACGAGCTCTCTTTTATCCCCCCCCAATAACACTCATCTTTGTGGCTACCTCTGCTGTGAAACAAAAAAGGACAAAATACGAAAAGTAGCATAATATTTTTTGCTACTGAGTAGACTAGAGAAGGCCCAGGTCCCCCTCTGTAAGGTCTCCACCACCTCAATAAGCACTAAAACATTTCCTTGGTATTGATTGTTTATTAAATCAGAGGACTGTTCTAGACAAGACCCAGGTTCAAATCACAATGATTACCACTATTCACCTCAATATCTAGATATTCAAATGTTCTTACCCTTTCGGGTTTATAGGAATTACTCACTAAAATTTTTAACACGTTTAAATTTTTGCTACATATGTTAACATATCTCCAGAGAATAAAACCCTAGTGAAAAAGCATTAAATTCGCTAACTACCACTAAAACTATTATCCTTTGATAATCAACTTTAATTATTACACAATAATTATATTCCATTTTTTTAAACTTTTAATAATCAATTAAATTTTCAAGTCTTTACCACTCTTAACTTTTAATGTCTTTATGTCTTTACCACGTTTATGTTACATAATCATATTATATTTCCATATAAATATTGACGAACATTGTAAAATATTATAGTATTTTGAGATCTATATTTAGATATATGATATGAAATAAAAGTTTAAATGGACATGCTTAAAAATATACTAAGGTTTTGTAAGTTTTATGTGGCAAGTTGGTATGTAAGGGGTTAAAAATATGAAGTCATAGAATTCGAAGTGTCTTATTTATGTTTCAAGTGCAAGCTTTGCTTTACTTTAGATATATGATAAGATATGATATGAAATAAAAGTTTAAAGGGACATGTTTAAAAATATACTAAGGTTTTGTAAGTTTTATGTGGCAAGTTGGTATGTAAGGGGTTAAAAATATGAAGTCATAGAATTCGAAGTGTCTTATTTATGTTTCAAGTGCAAGCTTTGCTTTACTTTAGATATATGATAAGATATGATATGAAATAAAAGTTTAAAGGGACATGCTTAAAAATATACTAAGGTTTTGTAAGTTTTATGTGGGCAAGTTGGTATGTAAGGGGTTAAAAAATATGAAGTCATAGAATTCGAAGTGTCATATTTATGTTTCTAAGTGCAAGCTTTGCTTTACTATAATGTATAGTTTATAATATATTATTTATATTTGTTTATGGAAGGTTAAACATTTATAATATATATTATTATATTTGTTTATGGAAGGTTATATTGTTTTTTAGTAAAAAAATTTACTTTTAATTAAATTTTTGAAATTTTTATCTGGATTTTACGAAGTCTATTAAGGCTTTAAAATAATTATATATATAAAGTTAATATTTTGAAATTTAAAAATAGTTTAGTCTAGTTTAGTTTAGTTTAGTTTTGTTTAGGTTAGTTTTTTTTTTTTATTTAAATTTTTATTTTTCTAATAGTTTATATAGTTGAAATGACTAATTTTATTGGGTTATAAATATATATAATATATATATATATATATAATATATATATATATATATATATATAATATATATATATATATATATATATATATTATATATATATATTATATATATATATATATATATATATATAGTATTTTACCAAGTGTCATTATAGTACACACATCACATATTAATATTTATGAAAATTCAATACACATCAAATCAAACTAATGTCAATAACTTCAATAGATGATAAAAAAAAATCAATAACTTTTTAATTATGAATAAAGATCTCTGATATTTGATCCTTCTGATTGAGATTGCAATGTATGACAAATAATTTTAGGTCCACTTCGCGTCCTTTTTCTTAGAAAGATGATGCTACACGTCGTCGTCGTCGTGAATCCATATCATTATCATTATCATCATCGTGAATCCATAATCGATCGAAGTCTTACCAATTGGCCACTACAATTTGACCAATAATAACCCTTTTCGATTACTAATGGAAGTCCCGAGTTGGAATGAAGATGAAAACCATAAGCAAATTTCGATTTGGAGAGCATAAATCCTTCGTCTAAGTGGAAGTATCCAAGGACAAATTATTAAATGGATCACTAATGCCACTTGAACGATAACTTGCAAAGTAAATGACAACTTTTTTGATATTTGCTACAAACAATCACATATATAATAATATAAAGCCTAAATAAAATTTAAATTTTAACTTATTATTTAAATTTTTTTAAATTTAATTTGAGAAAACATTAAAAATTAGGAAAACAATCACTGAATTAAAAAAAATAATCATTAAATTTTAAATTATCAAAAGAATAACTATATTTGATACATATCTTAAAGATGGGATATAACCATTTAAAATTAGTAAGTGAAAATGATAATAAAATGAAAATAGAATATTATGATATAAAATGTTGACTCAGACTAAATCATTATAATAACTATTAAAAAATAAATATATTTAAATTTTAACATTATTATTAAATAATATATTTAAATTTTAACATTATTATTATTATTTAACGTAGTTGTGTTATTATTTTAAATTAATTAATAATTTTAATTTAGAATTTATAAAAAATATAATAATTATTCTTAATAATAATGTAAATTTTAATAAATTATTTAATTATAAGCTTACTGGTTTAGAATAGATAATGTGTTATATTAAAGTATTCCGTGTTGTAAATGGTATTTGGTTCGAAACTTTGTAGACAAAAATCAATCCATGTAATCATTGGTATGGTCGAGGTCAAGTGGAATCCCTAATGATAACAGTTCAAATATCTCTATATAGCAACTACTCAAACTTCAAATACTAATTATAGGTAATAATATTTTGCATTAATTTATATATATTACATGGATAAATAATGAACATATTTTCTTTAAGAACCTATGGCTAAGATGGAAGTAGCAATAGTAGCTTCACCCAAGTGTAAAGTGCAATTGTATACAAATGTGCAAGACACATGCTAAAAAATATATATTTATAGTGGATGTTCTAAACGCATGAATTTTTATTTTGTTGTATTCCACATGTGTGTGTATCTATATATAAATCAATTAAATTATACTTTTAATAATCTTTCCATGTTGGTAACAATTAGGTTTGTGTTTTAAATACACCAACATTTTCAATAGGGCTTGTACCTATAAGACAATTAAGAAATAGTTCACATGATTTCAAGGTTAATGTAAGTTTCATAAGGGTTAATCTTTTGCCGAATTTAGGTAATGTTTACAAATTTTCTTTTGGAAATTCATATTATTATGAATTTTTTGTTTATGGATTTATCACTTAAATCTTTTTTGAAATATCTTAAAATTCATTTTGTCTCAGTACCAATAATTTCCACTATCATTTAATTTTTGCATAAGAAGCATGTACTAAGCAACAACACTGCATATAACACTTGTTATACTTGATTGCCTCAAATCCCAACATTGTACTTATTTTATAAAATATTGCTAACATTTTATGCTATGATATTAAGTGGGTTTACGCAGTGAAGTGCACAACTATCTGGTTAGTTAACAGAGAAGTGAGCCATAAAATTTACATTGAGATTAGTAATTCAATGTTATTTTTATTCTACATAAATATATACTTTCAACCAAAGGGTATAATGTAACTAAATTTTATCTTATAAATGATGAGATAATGTTTTCTAATGAGTTGCCTAGTAAGGATATTCAATTAATTAGGATCCTAAAGACATAAATAATAATGATGTTATATGTAGTGAAAAGTTAATGAAGAGTGATAGTGCCATGTGTAATGAGGATGATTGAGAAAGACATTATGAGTTTCAATAAAAAGAATTCTAAAATTACACCTACTACGAGTTGCAAATAAAAACACTCTAAAATAACACCTTCTACGAGTTAGATATTAAATCATTATAATAATAGTTTGATGGCTCATTAACATTATAATTTTTGGACAACTGGCTTAAAGATTGGTTTGAGTGTAGGATGTGTATGTTGTCAATGCAAAAACATCATATTTAAATGAGAAATGACTTGGAAAATCACTTTATTATGGATGATGATTGGGTGATTTAATAGTGGACATTGTAAATTAATATATTTCAAATGAGGTTGTGGTGGGTGAAGAAAGATTAAAAATGACAAATATCTCAGATTATGTTAAATGAGAAAAAATCTAAGATGAGAGAAAGAGTTGTGTGTTGATGTGGGTTTTTGAACCTCATCATCTAGAGCCCAATTAGCCTTCCCACTATTTGCCACTATTGCCATAAATTCCTTGGGTTATGGCTCAATGATTGTATGGAGGGAAATATTCTATTATGTTCTCTAATTCTAAACTAATACATGTAAGTGTAAGAATGAAAATGAAGGTAATGTAGGTATGAGAAATGAAATGTAGCAAATGTATATGCAAAATGTGGCTAACTAAATTCTAATTAAAGGAACCAAAAAATAAGATATAGAAATGCAACTGATAACAAAGAGAATAGTCCACCATTGTTATTAGAAGAAAACCTAAATTAAATCTTCCCAACTCCATTCTAAAATGAAATGTTCTAATTTCTAAGAACACTATCTTGTCACAAAACTAGTTAGTAACGAGGTTGACATGAAATGTGATTAGACATAGTAATAGGGAGAATAGTCCACAAGCTAAAGTAAAAACATAGTAAGAGATTTTGAGTAATCAAGAATAGTGACAAATCACTAAAAAGCCCCCCATATTTGATATAATATGTTAGGAATCATAATATATACGAGAATAAACATCATAAAAAGAAAATAGTCCACAACTTAGAATGCTCATGTCCACAAGCACAAACATATTTATTTAAGGAGAAGAGTCCACAACCAAAAACAACTATGCAAGACTATAAACACTCTAGTAACAACTTAAAAATTAACATGTAAAGATGACGTACAATGCTAAAATAATTTTTTTGTTGGAAGACAATGATCCTATTTATAGGTTTTGTTTGTGGCCTTTGGCATTCCAGTTTATTGAATTTTTAGTTATCCTAAATGAATGTTGAGCTTCTCTAGACATCAAGTCACTACAAACATTTTCCGTATTATCGCCTTGACTAATCAACTAGTTTGTGAGAATAAACTTCAAGAAAATTGTGGTAATTATAATAATATTTAGCCATAGGATACTTTTGAAGATGAACATCGATTAATGACAATCAATTCTTCCACATACATGTCCACTTCCTTGTCCTACGTTCATACTTCCATCATTTTGATTCTTAAGCATGCCCTGTGTTTGAATTTTGGTAGCAATAATATTGTCTATGCATTTGTTGCCTGACTAAGAATATTGTTTATAGTCCCATTTTATTATTCCCTCTTTGGGCATGAGGCTTTCTAGACAAATGAATCTTCTTGTCTTGGGTGACATAGCTTGTATCCCTTCTTGTTTGCTCGAGTTCAGAGTGCCTTGTTATTTCTCCTACTTGGGTGAACCTATAGTGTTGTTGGAAATACTTGGGGGGGGGGGGGTGGGGTGGTGAATCAATATTTCGCTACTAATAAATTTTTTTATATTTTTAAAACATTTGATGCACATACATGATAAAACATATATATATCTATATAAGAAACATTTATGCAATTTATCTTTGTAAGTCAATTGAGTTTAGCTTGGTTTGTTATCCTCCCAATCCATGTTCAAGTCTTGTAAGTTGACATGTTGACAATTTAAAATAGAGTAACTTTGTTGTGATTTTAGGTGACTCTATATTGAGGGCTGGCCTAGTACCAATAACCTATCTCTTTCCTTTGGGCTAAGAGGGAGGGTGACTTTCTTCCTTGGGTGGTACCCAATGCCCAAATATTTTTACATCGATATTATTATTATTATTTTTAATATTTGTAAATATTTTTGTAAACTTCTTTTTACAAAGTAAGAACCAGCTTAGAACTTTTGTAGGCACCCACTTATAGGATATTTCAGTCCCCTAGATGAGCACCAACCGAGCAACTTTGTAGACACTGGACTATAGGAGAGTCCTATCTCCTCAGTTGAGTTTGTAGGCACCAATCTACTTCTTCAAGATACTTCACAAATTCTTTTACTTCTCAAAATTTTTCTATCTTAAACTTCCTAGGAAAAATGATATTGAAAATTCCAAAGTGTTCATTAAATGAGAAAAACCATAGGATAATATCCCTTGATACCAAACGTTATGAAAAAATGCCTTTAAAATGATGAGAATTCATTCGATAACAATCCACTTCAAAGGGGAAACCTACTTTCACAATGAATCCAATACATAAGGAAATCTACGATTCCTATATAAATGAGTCTCATTTATTATAAATAGGATAGAAGTGACATGATGTAACCTACCATTAGGCCAATCTATCCATTAAAAATAAATAAATAATTAATTCTTATAAGGGCCTTAACATATGATCCTTAGGACCTCAATGTAGTTCATCTTGATATTGATCACCTCATTGGTGAATTCCTTTATCATTGTTTGAGGATTTCCAAATTCAAGGAACTCCCTAATTGTTTATTCCCCCTTGGGGAAGTATTTAATGGCATTCAACCATTTTCTTGGCTATTCCCTTTTCATATTGTTTTCTTTTCAACCCATCATGTCCAACTCAAGTTTACCCACTTCAGTGACCATTTTTGGTAGGGTTTCCTTCATATATATTTTCAACCACATAAACATGGGAGTGGGTAATTTATTGGAAAATATTTCTTCTCAGTGGTTGGATGATGCTTGCATTCCTTAAATATATTCAATGTTGACATGAATCTTTGCCCAAAATCCTTTACCCTTTCCATGGGTTTCATGGCTAGAGCGAAAAGTTCTACTATCAAGGTTTTGGTTGTGATTCTCTCACCAAAATTCTTAAGAAAATATGCTTGAAATATGTTCCAATTAGTGGTACATTTTCTAGGAAAATCGAAGTACAATGTGGACACCTTTTTCTCAATTTTATATGGGAAAATACAACGTACAAAGTCCTCATATTAAATATTCATTAGCGAGATAACTAGAATACATTTCCTTATATTTTCTTCTGGATTAATGGAAGTATTTGGGCCAAAATTTAGCAATAAATTATTAGGATTTTTGAGAAAATTATGAGCTATGCCAAGGACCACCACTATGTCCTTGTCTAGCCATGGATGATTTAAATATCCCATGTTATATCTAAATATGGAAACTATCTTAAGAGGCTCTAGGGATTGATCCTATGTCTTTTTTTTCATATCCATAAATGATTAGGATTGGATAATCATATTATTTGGCATCTATCTTGATGCTTTAAGAGTGGAACAATTGGAGGAATTAGCTTGCTGGGTCATTTTAGCGATAGGTCCTCTTTTGGAAATTCGGGGTCCATAAACTTCCATAGCCAATTTGAGGCATCAAACAATATTGATTGGGTCAAAAATATTTACAAAAGCTCAATCCCCATTTATGTGTATATTTACTTAGATACCTTTCTAATGGTGTAAATATCACATCAATCTAAGTTCATTTGCAAAAGTTATGCTTCCCATAAGTTGACCTATTGTGTTGACCACAATGTTACAAGAATATGCCACATAAGCCACCATTAGTCATGCATATGGGGCTAACCACATGTGTATTTTTAATAAGATTTTAGAAGGTTCAAAACTATAATGATAATTGAGAGTTTAAGAAGTCAAAACCTTACCTTTGGATGGATATCAGGCTATGTTAAATACTTAATTACTAGGACTAGTGTGGGTTCCATTCTATGTCATTGTATTTGCTCCATAGTTGAGTAGAGAAACGAGGAGTTGAAATTTAGAGAGAATAACATTGTAATGTCTTGTTTTACTTTGATTATGAGACCAACACTCCTGTCTTGGAATTTTGAGATAGATTCTATGGATTCTACTTTAGTTTTAAAGACATCAGAGTTGATGATCCGATGATTATTTTACTATTATAAATAAACACATGGGATGATGGTTGTGATGTATTTATTTTGATTTCAATTTGCATTGCATTGATTCTTATGTTACACATGGTTGTTGAAGAATTATATGATGTTTTATCATGTTTATAAACTTGGATGACGATTTTGGGGACATATACTATTGACAATTATTTGAGTGTGACACGAGATCAACTTGGTACACATGCACGTTGTAGCTCCTTGCCCTAGTTGAAAAGCACTGAAATTTATATTTTCCTAGATATAGCCTTCGGGATCATACATTATTCTTTGAGAACCTCAGGTTGAGGATTTGATTGTTTCACTTTTACTATTAGTAGAGGTGATAATAATTTTGATATGCCAGTTTGATGTTAAGGTGATGATGGTTATGATGGAAATATTTGATGACTATGTCGAATCATGTGATGGTTTCATTATGTTGTCTTGTTTACATTAAATTCTTACTCATGGTTAACAAATATGTTGATGATTATGTCATGGTGATGATTTATCATAAATGAGTATATTGGTGACTAATATTGTGTACAAATACTATTGATGATTATTGAGTGTGAAAGGAGACTACCTAGATGCACTTGCATATGATGATTCAACGACCTTTGGTAAGGGATAGTTTCTTTGTCAAATGACTCAAACATGGGTCATGGGGCTGTATAGACAAATGAAACTTCATGGGAGGGATGGGACAATGTCCCTGATTTCACCGCTAGCACTCCCATCGTGAATTGGGTTGGAAGGTGTGGGGATACCTTCCCCTTGAAGATTATTATGCTATGGGGGAAGGCCCCAAATTGGTTGACTCATGAGGATTTCATTGGGGCACGTGCATCGAGGTGGATTCCTCGACCCCCAACAACATTATTCTAACTATAAAGGGTGACATAGGGGAGGATAACGGTCTTCATCATCACACCTAGTTCTTCCCCTCGTAGTCACTCGATGCTTGAAGGGAAAGCATTGTGGCACCCTTGGAACTTCAAAGGGAACGATTGACTTGGCACCCTTGGAACTTTGAAGGGAACAATCGGCTTAGCACCCTTGGAATCAAGAAGAAACTATTTTGCATGGCACCCTTGGAACTTTAAAGGGAAGTTCTTGAAGGGCATGACCAACTTGGCACTCTTGGCATAAAAAAGAAACCATTGAGATATAATTAGGATAAGGTAATCATAATAATTCACGTAATGAAGTGAGAACTATTTTAGAACTGGGTTAACTATATCAAGAGTAAACCTTGGGGTAATAAAGTAACTCCAAAGTATGTAATTTTTTAATAAGAAAAGGGGGGGGAATGGGCATAGAGTTAATTAGAAACATTAAGCTTAGTATAGTTTAAACTAATTTATAAAAGAGGGTGGTGAATGTAATTAAAGATCAATAAATTAAATTAAAGAGTTTAGTTTCTTGAGAGAACCTCCATGTGGCAAGAGCCAACGCAAGGATCTCCATCTAAGAGTCAATTTGAGTTAAAATAAAGTGTAGATGGGGGACCAAATCTAAGATCTATAAATTTACTTCAATAATGAGCAAAAATTAAGTAGTAGAAAATGGGTATCAAGAGACATCTAGGAGAATAGGGATTCATGTTGGCGTGAGGAAAAATATTATTTTTGAATAAAAAATTAAGTAAATAAATTAGGAGAGCCTTGGTGAAATGTCGACACATGGGTGGGTGAACAATCAAACTTTTAAATAAATACAAATAATTATTTATGCATGAAGTGCCAGGTGTCACCTATGAAGCCTCCTATAAAAGAAAGGGAAAGCTATGGGAGAAGGACCCTTTTTTGCCCTATTGTTTTATGGATGAGATAATGCTGTTGTGTGTGACTACGCATAATATTGTGACTTTGGTGAGGTGGAGGTCATTAGAGAGAATTGAGACAAGAGTGCTATCCTCTATCAACTAGTATTATTTCTCTACTTGCAGCCCCATTGCAGCTCGGGGGTCCGTGGGGAAGAAGAGTACCCAAGGAGTAGGCTGGGAGGTCAAGTCAAAAACGTTCGGTTGGGACGCATCATCCTTCACATGTGAACACATATGGAAACCAAGGAGTGCAAGCTACAACAAGGCCAACATCCAATCTCCATTCCTTGGTGAATGGTACCTCGTGTAATCATATACTTCTAGTACATGATTGTTATTGTATCTATAGTGACCAGATTGTAAAAGTGAATGTATGATGGTTGAATTGCAACTTTATGGGCTATTAAATGTGTATCTTAAATTTATGTGTTTTTGTTGAAAATGGCAACAAGAAATGCCAAAAATAGAAGTGATAAAAATAGCACTGTTATAAATAGCAGTTTGGGTACTAGTGCTGGATTGAGCAACAGGGAATGAAAAATGGGGATAAATTCCAATTTTAGTCAGTCCCTGGACTAAAATAGGAAGTAAAATTTGAATTTGAACTTAATAGTTGTTTGAAAATAAATTAATTAATTCACCGTGAGTTAATTAGTTGTCAAAAAATCAAATATGAAGTCTATGTGAGGACATGCAACAATTTCTCCATTAATTGAGGAATTTATCCATCAACTAAAGAGATAAGGATGAGTTCTAATTTGAGTTGTAATTAGTTGGATTAGTTAACTGAGTCAAGTCCACTTAGATTGATTTAAATAGTTTGTTTAAATTAATGTGAGTTCAATTAGTTAATGCATGCTTGCATATAACTGCTGCACTTTAGATAGCTGAATATTCTCTCATGAATAACTCATGCATGTCAGTTCAGACAGAGACCCAGTTGAGATCAGAGGAGGGATAGTGTACTATTAGTTGGATGGATTATTCCTATAAAGGAAGCTCATCCATGGAGAAGGACTTATCTCCTTCAGGATTGCGCAGTTGGATCAGAGGTTAGTGAGTGTGTGAAGAGGCCAATTCACACAAGTAGCTGCACTGGACCCCAAGGAAAATTGCGCAAAGAAATAAGAGGCTTGGAGGGAAGAGGAGAAGGTTTGAGAGAGGCCTTTGACTGTCTATGAGCAGCAGAGGGATCGCAGAGAGAGTAGGATAGGTTGTGAGCTGATTCTTTTTGTAATCTAGACTATATTTCCACTTGTATGATAATACAAAGATTGGGGTTTTAGGCTGAGGCTTTCCCCAGGTTATTTCTTCTGTGTTATGTGTGATTGATTTCTCATTCTCAGTTATATGTGTTCTCTTGATCTTGCTCATATTCGATTAAGCTTTCGAAAAGTTTGTTGTAGAAGTAGATCTTGTATTTTGCTTTAGTATATTGCATAATCTGTTGATCTACATTGGGAATTTCTACATGGTACCAGAGCAAAGGTGATCAAGGAAAAGAACAATATATAAGGAGGAGTTCGAAGTTTGTGGTTCCTGAATATAGAAATTGAGTTCTTATCACATCTCAATTTCACCGATGGCGTTTAGCGGTTTAATACTCGAGTATGCCCTTGATGGAAGCTCGAATTATATAGCTTGGAAGGATTGCAAGGAGGTAGTATTAGAGGATAACGGTCTAAAGGACTTCATTGATCAAGAAGTTCCCAAGCCGACTAATGCTACTCAACTGGCGGAATGGAAGAAATGTGTGGCTAAATTAAGGAGAATCCTCCTGGAGGGAGTTCTAGACCACATTGTCTCAAGCCTCCATGGGAAGGAGACACTGTTTTCAATGTGGAAAACATTGAAAAATCTATATCCAAATAGCAGCGATCAGAGGAAGCTAGCACTAAAGGACAAGCTTCGGAAGATCAAGTGTGAAAAGGGCAACACGATCTCTACATATTTGAACAAGCTCACCACATGCAGGGATGAGCTTGGAAGTGTAGGGATCACGACAAATGATGATGACATGGTGAGTCTTGCACTCCTCGGTCTTCCTAAGAGCTGGCATAGCTACCAGGACTCGGTTAATGGAAGAGAGAAACTACCAGATTGGGAACGAATTTGGTTGGATCTAATGCAGGAGGAGATAAGGAGAAGCACCAGAGATGGTTCTTCATCCATGGAGGATGAAGAAAACCGTGCCTTAGCTAGTAAGGCGAAGAAGGGGAAGGAGTAGGATTCTCATTCCCAATCTAGTTCTTCCCATGGTGGGAAGAAGTTTGACAAATCAAAAGTGCGATGCTTTCATTGTCATGAGGTGGGCCATTTACTACAAATTATCCAAGAAGGGATCTGTGAAAGGATTAGAAGGTGAGGCACTGGCCTCACAGTTCGAGTTGGATTTCACACTGTTCGCATGCATGGTTTCATCCATGGTGGGAAGTGGTTGGTTTCTTGATAGTGGAGCTTCTTTCCACATGACCGGAGACAATATTTTGTTCAGTAATTTGGAGGAGAAAGATATCTAGATACTCATAGCGATCGGTAATGATGAAAAGTATAGTGTCTTAGGTGTAGGCACGATTATTTTTCAAAGGGAGCATGGAGCTCGCATTACCTTGACCAATGTCAGGTATGTACCAGGATTGAAGAGAAATTTGGTGTCAATCACGGTGCTGGAAGACAGAGGCTATGATGTAGTCTTCAGTAAGGGAAAGGTTTTCCTTAGACACATCAGCACTAGACAGGTGAAGCAGATCAATTCACAGGTCAAGAACCTATATGCTCTTGAGGTTCAAGATGCATGCAAAGCTTTGAGGAGCAAGGCAACTTATGGAGACTTGGTGGTTGAGAGGGAGAGTACATTACCTCTCAACATGTAGCGCTAGATGAAGTCTCAGACGATTGTGGAGGAGCCATGATTGGTGAAGTAGCTTCAGGAGGTTGTGGAGTAGCCACAACTAGAGAAGCTGAGAGGATATCGAGTAGAGACATCTACTTATGTAGAGACCTCCAGTAGGGGGAAATTTTGAGCCAGGTGGGCAGAGGGATCACATGCATCCATACCTCCAGGTAGGAGGTGTTGCAATGTGGAGTGATCATTCGAAGAAGGCTGGAATAGGGGCAGGATCCTTGAGGTACCCAACCTCTTTGATTCGACTTTGTTATAGGAGCCCCGATGAGGAGTAGCAGGACTGGTTGATTGGGAAGAGATAGATGCGGATGGAGCGGCAAAGAGAGCTACAGTGCAAGAGTCCCAAGACAATGTAGAGTTAGCAGGCTGCAATAATGCAAGAGGCATAGGGGTGTTGCACCAGTGCAGGATAGCATATAGAGGTGTGAAATGGTGCGATATGCATGGAGTGTTGCAGTAGCTCAGAGGTCAGAGAGGGAGCACTTGTCAGTAGCAGGTAGAGCTTTAGCATCAGAGTATGTCTCTAGCCCAACGGAGAGGTCAATTGGGAGTTTTTTTGTTTCTAGAGTTGCTGGAGCAACCACACTTGGTAGAAGTGTTACATGTAGAACATTCCAAAGGTACAAGATCGGGTTCGAGTTGAATGCCTTTCTTGTTGAGAGGGAGTGTTGAAAATGGCAACAAGAAATGCTAAAAATAGAAGTGCTAAAAA
>APFE031302655.1:78012-93053 GCA_000404065.3 Pinus taeda
CTTGAAAGATTCAGAATGATGCTTGGACTCACCAACATCCCTTCAGATTAAGGGGGGGGGGAATGTTGACACCTAATCGTCTGCGATTGGGTGAATTTGGAATGTGAACAATCATCAAGAAGATGAACTGATCAGTCACATTCATGTATATAACAATAGCTACCTAATGAAATAAACGAATCAGTTTTTCTGCCAAGTTTGGAGTTACTCCTGGCCTGACAGATTCAAAGTGTTAATTGCAAAGCATATGTCCAGTTGAGTATTCATAAGGAAAACCAATGCTCCAATCAACTGTCAAAGGATGTGCCAAGTTAGGTCTTGCAACTTCTCAACATAACTTCTTAAATTTCATCTCCATTGGTGTGGCCATGGACCATTCTAAATATTTCCAAGGATTTCACAACATATTTACCTTATGAAAGAAAATATCACCAGACCTCTGCACACCTCTAAGCCCATAAAATATTGCATCAATCCAAGGTCTTTCATCTCAAATTCATCCTTGATCCCTCTTACATTTGAGAACTAGAGGCTCTCCACCTGTCAAGAATAAGTCATCAACATATAATACCAAGATAAGGGGCATACTTTAGAAAAAATTATAGTAGAGTTTTGGGTCGAAATTGCTTCTCATAAAACCAAGCTTCATAAAGTAGTTATCAATATGGGCATACCAAGCCCCAGGGGCTTGCTTCAATCCATAAAGTGCCTTATTGATCCTGCACACGAGTCTTTTCTTGTACTTAAAATCCCTATGGTTTCTCAACATATACTTCTTCCTGGAGAATACCATGTAAAAATGTGGTCTTCGCATCTCTCTAGTGAAGAGTCCATCACTGACTAGCAGCAAGGGAAACAATAGATTGAATAGTAATGTAGTGGGTAACTAGTGCAAAAATGTCATCATAATATTTTCCCTCTTTACGGAAGAAACCTCTAGCCATCATTAGAGAAATTTTGAGGTAAGAAATAAGCCTCAAAACAAAAATGTATAGCCAAAATAAAATTTACAAAAACCAATAGGATTCAAGATTATGATGTCAACCATGGGGGATGATTCACCATTTTTAGAGTAAAAGGGTAAAAGGATTAAAAAATAAAAAAACTACTTTTTCAACTTGTGTTTTCAACTTATCTCCCTATGGTTTTTATCAAATTTTAAGCAGGAGTACTCATTGGATGCAAAATTTAATTCCTCATCCAAGGAGCATGAATGTTGCATACTTTCGATGGACCTTGCTACGCGAAAAATGAAAAATACATGAAAATGTGATCGCAATCATATTTTTTCATGTATTTCTCATTTTTTTTTGTAGCGGGGTCCATTGAAAGTATGCAACATGGGTACTAAGATGAGGAATTAAATTTTGCATCCAACGAGTGCTCCTGCTTGAAATTTGAATAAAAGTGTAGGGAGATGAGTTGAAAATATGAGTTAAAAAAGTAGCTTTTATTTTTTTATTTTTTTCCCTCTAAACTTTGATGATGTAATCTAATTTTATTTTATTATTTCCACTATTATTTTATAATATTCTTTAGGAGACCCATTTTAGACATCAAAATTTCTCTAATGGAACCTCACCTTGTATTTCTTGATACTTCCATTTGCACCATGCTTAATCTTATACAACCATTTATAAGTCACAACTAACTTTCCTTTGGGCTTGCGAACTACTTCCCACATATCATTCTTTATTATAGACTCACATTATTCAGCAATAGTATACTTTCATACTTGCTCTGTCACTGCTACTTAAAAGGTGGGAGCTTCAACCTATATGATGGAGCTCATATCTACAATGTAACCCTGGTATCAACATGGATTCTTACCTTCTATGAAGGTGAATCCTCTAGCATCATCATTTCATTCAACATCCTATAAGGTGTCATGAACCCATGGTATTTTCCTAATTGGAGGATCACATGGAGGACCCAAGGGGTCCATGGGTTCCAAAGGATCATCAACAACATTAGTCTTAGGTTTAGGCACAGAAGGACCTTACTGAAGATCATCATCCTTGTTCTCAACATTGGTAGGAGGAGGAGTAGTGTCCCTTGCTTTCCCAAGGGAAAAATTTTCATTAAATTTCACATCCTTGCTAAACTCTATATTCCTTTGACCAAGCACATACATTCTATAAGCCTTCTTACACAGTAACCAACAAACATACCTTTCTTCCCTGAAGCTACTATCTCGTTCCTCTTGTCCTTTGGCACATGAAAGTATACAGGGAAACCAAAGATCCTTAAATGTCCAACATTGAGCTTCACACCTATGAATATTTGTTCAGGGGTGTTGTCACCCATATCTTGATGAGGTGTCATGTTTTGACCATAGACCACAATATTTGCAGCCTCACCCCATAGAAACTTTGACAACTTTTGATCATGCAACATGGCTCAGGCAACTTCCATGATAGTCATGTTATTTCTTTCAGCCACTCCATTTTGTTGAGGGTTGTACGGTACAATAGTCTCCTTAACCTTAGTTTTCTTGCAAAAGTCAATGAACTTGTTCGAAGTAAATTCTCCACCATTATCAGACCTGAAAATTCTGATTCTCTTCTCTATTATTTCCATGAAGTCCTTGAACATATCAAATGCCTTGTCCTTATGTTTAAGGAAGAATGCCTATGTCTTTTGTGAGATGTCATCCACAAATAATATAGTTAGCCACCAAGGGATTTCATTAGCATGGGTCCACATAAGTCAGAATGTATGAGTTGTAGAATACCATTGGTGCTACTCCTACTAGAAGGGAATTGCCCCTTTGATTTATTTCCACTTTCACATCATGGACATACACCATCATGATTAGCTTGAACCTCACGCATTCCAAAAACCATCCTCCTTACTTTAGGCATGGCTTCATAGTGAAGATGAACAATCTTTGACGTCGTAGCTCACTTTGATGATTGCTATCATGTACCAATGCTTAGATTTGTCTCCCATTGACTCTATAGAGTCCTTCAATTCTTGATCCCAAAGTGAATGAATCCCTCATGTGAGATTTCGTAGGCCAAGTGAGGACCTTTCCTCTTATGAAGGAAACTCTCATCCCTTTGTATTCTAAGGCATATATAG
Organism: Pinus taeda; assembly: GCA_000404065.3. Lineage (NCBI taxonomy): Eukaryota > Viridiplantae > Streptophyta > Pinopsida > Pinales > Pinaceae > Pinus > Pinus taeda. Next base: position 81,097 of record APFE031302655.1, read on the forward strand.
ATACAATATTCTTATTTAATCCTGATACATACATAACATCACCATAATCCAAATGAAATGAAATAGAACCAAAGCCCTTCACATGATAAATAGAATTGTCCCCAATAATGATTTTTAAATTTTTCTTCCTCTCAACCAAGTTTGAGAGGACTTTACAATAACTAATGAAATGCCCATAGGCCCCACTATCTACCAACCAACTGTCAAACGAATCCGAAGGAGAGGAACAAGAAAGTGTAGGAATAAGAAAATATTAAGATTGGGAAGTAGTTGCATTATTTCCATACCTTGAATTCCTTGATCTCTTTTGAGGATGGTGGCTTGCATCACGATCATCAAGAACATCTCTCCTTATTCTATAGCTAGACCTGTTGTTGTTGAAGCCACGATTATTGTTGTAGGATCTAGGAGCATCATTCTTCTCAGGGAAATATCAGACATAATGACTTCACTTATGAAAATTGAGACATTGAATATGTAGTAGTTTCTTGTCCCTTTTTGTTCTTCTATTAGAGTCCCCGGATGCTGGAGCAGGCTTTCCTGAATTAGATGGCCTTCTTATTCCTTTCTTCTTCTTGTCTTGAGCAACAAATGCAAAGGGTTCTCCTTCTTCATGCTTTTCAATTCTTCCTCTAGAAATCATATTGGTCTCTTCTTGAGCACACTTGCCGACTAGTTCATCAAATGTCAAGAACTTTTCATTGTTGCTAATAGTTGTATTAAATGTCTCCCAAGTTGAAAGAAGGCCTCTAAGAACAAGGAGGAACAATTCCCTATCATATATAGATTCTCCAACAATTATCAATTGGTCCTTGAGTTGAGATATTCTCATGAAGTATGATTGCACAATCTCCCCCTTGTTCATCTTGATGTCCTTGAGTTGATTCCTCAAGGAAAGTATATGGTTCAAATTGTTGACCTCATACATCCCAACCAATTTATCATATATATCCTTGGAGTTCTTCAACTTTGAAATATAAGTAAGAAAATGATATTTTAAAGAATCAATGCTAATTTTCTTTGCTTTTATCTCTCCTTTATTATACTTGGCCTTGATAACAACATAAACATTTCTGGAGGCTCAGGAACCTTTCCTTCCACATATTCCAAGACATCATTCTCATCCAAGATCACCTCCAACCTGATTTTCTAAGTTGTAAAATTTAATGAGTCATTCAACTTCTCTCCATCCTTAAAGTATGAGGTAGACATCTTGACCAAGTCAAATAAACTCCTTCAAATCAGATTCCTTCAAAGGTGATTACTCTTGTCTCCTTGGGCTTGTCTTCACTTCAACTCTGATACCATGTTAATTTTCCAGAGTTCTATGCTTAACACAATCACTTATTCCAATTCTTATTTAATTAGCTACCAATTTCCAATATAATTCAATCTTCCAACAACAAGAAGTAATTGTAGATATAATAGTGAATCAAATGTACAATAAAAGACAACCAAAAACAATAGAGACACAATATTTGGTCAAAGGCTGGGAAAAAACCCCACAAGGGAGAAAACCCTTTCCAAATTCTTCTTCTATTAGATTGTCATCAAATGTTCAGCGGAGAGATACATAATCCAAATACATCAGTAATGAGTCAAAGTCAAACCTTTGACCAACCAATATCTTTCAACCAATATCAAATCAAATATGACTTCAAAAGTCAAATATGGTCAACAAGTCAAATTTGCAAAAATCTAACAAAGTCAACAACAATCAATGCTACCCTAATTAGTCAACAGTCAATGGTCAAAGTCCTCCAAAGAGTTTGGTCAAAGAAGCAACAAACTCAATCTTTCAATCACGATAAAACCTAGTCAAAATAATCTACATATCTCCCACAAAATTGGGTCAAAGTCAAAGCATTGACCTGCAAAAACCCTATCCCAGAATCTAAAGTCAACACAGGTCAAAATGCCCAGGAAAAATCGATTAAATCAGCAGTCAACTCGGCCTCCCAAAAAGTCCAAGAATTCGTTCAACCAAAGTCAAAATATCCAAGTCAAATCCAAGTCAAATGCTAGTCAAATAAATCCAAAACATATGTCAATGTTGGTCACCAACTGCTCCTTCTCTCTCCTTCGCACCAGCGGCCTCAGACCTGCCATTTCAAAGCTATACAAACCAAACAAGAGAAGAATGTGATGTGTGATGATGCCCCCAAGTGATGTGACATGAGGTGTGGTAATATATGACTAAGGAGGTCGAATTTTCTTACTTAAACTGACTAAATTTCACATTAAAAATAACATTTTTCCTTGAACAATCTAAATTCTTCCCAAAACTATTTTTCCTTGAACAATCTAAATTCTTCCCAAAACTAAAAAAGTGTTCTTCTGATGAAAAGGCTTCCAATGGAAAGGATTTCGCACTGAACTGTAAAAAATTTAACAAATTCCATGTTTCAAAATTGGGTGAATGCATTTATCGAAAAAACTCTGGACCGCAAGCATGCTTATCACCCCGTAACCAACACTTATATGATCAAGTAAGACATGTAACTCATGCTGGAACGTTACCTTCTGGGGTCTTTAGAAAAAGTGCGAGCAAATGGATTGATGACACACAGATTCGATCCGTCTTTGTTCATATGGACTGTCAGTGAGGAACAATATCGCACTGTCATACCTTCGACGAGTTCAAATTTGAAGAAACACGCAGGCACCAATACTGTATGTGTCAGGCTTTCAGAAAATGTATTTTCATACTTTCTTTCGACGTAGACGTTGTCGAATTTTTTTTTTTTTTTTATTATGTGGAACAGGTTTAGAATCGTCGACAATGAGCCTTGTAACCTGAACGATTCATTAGGGAAAATAACTCCCGTGTTCGTTTATCTTGTGGGAGATTTTCTCTTTGCAATAATTCTCATACGCGGTCGGCTATATAAAATTGTAGAGCCAGTTTCAATTTCTGAGGAGTTTTGTCTGGACATTCTCTATAATCAGTGTCAAACACTACTCGCCTCTGGTTGTGCCGAAGTTTTCCCATCAGGATAACGACAGCCAGGTGAATTTTAACCTCGAAATGAAACGCCTTTTCTTTCATTATCTGCATATATTATTATGGTTTCTATTTGGTCACATCTATCCCACATTTTTCGTGGGGATGTCTCCCATGCCATTCATATAGTGGTAGTCAGTCCCCATCACCGTGGTATTCACCTCGCTTAGTTGTTAACTTGCTAATGATCAAGGCGGCGGAAAGAAAGACCCACCTAAATTGATTTTATTGGAGTTGTTTTTAGTTCGAGTTTTTGAAAGTTTTTATGGTGAGTTTTTCCAGTTAAATTTCTCTAAAATCCGGGAGGAATTTATTGAAATCACAAGTTTGATGGATAATCTTGTGCAATCAAAGAGTTTTCCACGACACTAAATCCATATATAGTCAAAAAACTAGTTTCCGGATTTTATTGAAATCACAAGCTTGATGGGTAATCTTGTGCAATCGAAGAGTTTTAAGGGTTTTCCATAGCACTGAATCCATATATATAGTCAAAAACTAGTTTAAATAATACAAATTAAGATTTCACCTCAAATTTTTCCACCGGATTTCAGCATCGGAAAATCCAAAAAGTCAAACTAAATACAATTCCAATTTTAATAGCTTGGACCAAATGTAATATTTTTGAGACATATGCTGATTTTCTAACTATAATCACCAAGGCTCAGAAACTTGAGTTTGTGAGAGACACCTCTATAAGGGTTATTTTTGGACCTATGTTGAATTTCTAACTATAATATGGATCAAATATAATATTTTTGGGACATTTGTTGATTTTCTAACTATACTGGCACCAGAAAGTCAAAAAAGTCGCACTAAAGACAACTCCGATTTTAATAGTCTGCACCAAATGTAATATTTTTGGGACATATGTTGATTTTCTAACTATAATCACCAAGGCTCGAAAACCTGAGTTTGTGAGGGACACCTCTATAAGGGTTATTTTTGGACATATGTTGAATTTTTAACTATAATATGGACCAAATATAATATTTTTGGGACATATGTTGATTTTCTAACTATAATCGCTAAGGCCCGAAATCTAACGAGTTTGCGAGAGACACCCTTATAAGGGCTTCTTTTTTGGACCTATGTTGATTTTTAAACTATAATAAGGAGTTTGATAGAGACTCCCGTATAAGGGTTTAAAGACTATGAATCATGAACCTTGGGTAGATAGCATAGACTTTGAAGACGTAACGAATGGAGCATTGCTTGCTCCTAAGAATGGAGAGGGGTGTAAGTTTTCTTCAAAAATCACGTAGAAAAGTCACAGGACAAGCCAAATATTGTTATACAAAAGGAACTAAGGATAATAAAACACTTGTAATGGCTTGTGGAACTTTTAAAATTGTTGATGTGCATCAACAGAAGGAAGAAGAGAGAAAAATAAAAGGAGAGGGTTATGGAGAGAGGGACAAAGGAGACAAGCAAGGAAGGAAAGAGAAAAGGAAACAGATTGATAGAAAAGGGGGTAGAAAAGGAGAGACAGAGGAGGAAAAAGAAAAAAGGGGACAAAAAGGGAGAGCCAAGGGAGGGAAAAAGGAAGGAAAAAGGACCCTAAGAGAAACCCTAGATGTTTCTAGGTGTTCTAGTATTTGAAATAGATAGATTGATTAAGGGAAGCCAACTTCTATTAATTTCAAGGCCATAATAATTGTTTATGTTATTTGGGTTTTTAACAATTTCCAAGGCCTCCCTAAAGCGTCATTCGAAATGATGATTTTCCAGAGCAAGAAATTGGGTGTTTTCAACATAGACATGATGTTTAGTTTTGATTGAATGTTCATCTAGGGTTAAGGAGAAAATATATTCATGTTTAACATTTGCAATATGTTCTCTTATTCTAGCTTTGAAATATAATCATGTTTCACCAATGTAGCATTTCCAATAGGAATAGGTAACTTTGTATTTATTTTGTTCAAGATTTCTTAATTTCTCCCTCATTATACCCAATACTTTTGAATACCTTTTCCAAGTGATCACATTGACGCTCAAGATGCTCTAAGTCACAAATTCTAGAAGCTATGGTACAAACTTTCAGATTCAGAGCAGTCGATTCACTAACTGATTGATTGATTATTTCCCCATCTTTGGTTGTCTTACTTATACAAATATCTGAACTAATTTAAGAGTTTAATGGATAGTCATGTTAGGTCCCTATAATACTAGTGTATCCCCTATTGTTAGTGTTGTGCCCATGTATCCCCCATATTGTTATTGTGGTGCCCCCATAAAATCCCAATATTGTTATTGTTGTGCCCTTACATTATTATTGTTATGTAGACTTTGATTATATTGTGGCCCCTTAGACTGCTATATATACCAAGGAGGTCTTATCATTTGTATCATCAAAGAATTGTTCATTTATGTAATGTAAAGGAGGTTTCCCCCTCAAAGAGGATAACTTTTAATTCGTTGATCTATCATTTCTCATTTTCTGTGAGTTGGTTGCATAACATTTGGTATCAGAGCATTGAATTATAGGGTTTTGTTGCTTCAAACAAGACATCTTGAAATTTTCACTATAACTTTATTTATTTATTTTTTTAATGAGGTTTTAGAAGCTAAAATTGCGATCACGAATAGAGGAAATCTTGGGAACTTTGGGTAAGAATTTCAGATCTTGGTTCGCTATATTTTCTGAGATAGGGTCCAAAGAAGTTAGGGTTTTTGCATGCTTCAAAATTTAGTCGCCTCTTGTTGTGCCGATGTTTTCCCATCACGATAACGACAACCAAGTCAATTTTGACCTCAAAATTAAACGCATTTTCTTTTCATTATCTGCATATTATTCTTATTTGGTCATATCTATCCCATATTTTTCGTGGGCATGTCCGCCACATCATTCATATGGTGGTAGTCAGCCCTGGAAATTAAGCGCTTAGTTGTAAACATGTGTAGGACTTTCGTAATGAACAAGGGAGTCGAAAGAAAGAACCACCATAATACTTAAAATAAAAATGATTTTAATGAGGTTTTTTTTAGCTCGATTTTTTGGAAGCTTTTATGGTGGGGTTTTCCGGTCAAATTTCTCTAAAATCTGCAGGAATATATTGAAAACACAAGCTTCATGGGTAATCCTGTGCAATCGAAATGCCTTGGGAGTTTTTCACGGCGCTGAATCCATATATATAGTCAAAAAACTAGTTTAAATAACACAAATTAGGATTTCACCTCAAATTTTTCCATCGGATTTCGACACTGGAAAGTCCAAAAAGTCACACTAAAGACAACTCTGATTTTAATAGCCTGGACCAAATGTAATATTTTTGGGACATATGTTGATTTTATAACTATAATCACCGAGGATTTTTGGGACATATTTTGATTTTCTAACTATAATCACCAAGGCTCAAAAACCTGAGTTTGTGAGACACACCTTTATAAGGCTTATTTTTGGACCTATGTTAAATTTCTAACTATAATATGGACGAAATATAATATTTTTGGGACATATGTTGATTTTCTAACTATAATCGCTAAGGCCCTAAAATATAAGGAGTTTGCGAGAGACACCCTTATAAGGGTTTTTTTTGGACCTATGTTGATTTTTTAGCTGTAATAAGGAGTTTGACAGAGACTCCCTTATAAGGGTTTAAAGACTATGAATTATGAACCTTGGGTAGATAGCATAGACTTTGAAGACGTAATTAATGGAGACTAGACATTGCTTGCTCCTTCTAAGAATGGAGAGGGGTGTAAGTTTACTTTAAAAATCACGTAGAAAAGTCACAGGACAAGCCAAATATTGTTATACAAAAGGAACTAAGGATAAGAAAACACCTGTAATGGCTTGTGGAACTTTTAAAATTGTTGATGTGCATCAACAGAAGGGAGAAGAGAGAAAAATAAAAGTAGAGGGTTAAGGATAAAGGGACAAAGGAGACAAGCAAGGAAGGAAAGAGAAAAGGAAACTAATTGATAGAAAAGGGGGTAGAAAAGGAGAGACAGAAGAGGAAAAACAAAAAAGGGGACAAAAAAGGAGAGCCAAGGGAGGGAAAAAGGAAGGAAAAACGACCCTAAGAGAAACCCAAGATGTTTCTAGGTGTTCTAGTATGTGAAATAGGTTGATTGATTAAGGGGAAGCCAACTTTTATTAATTTCAAGGCCACAATCTTTGTTTATGTTATTCTGGTTTTTAACAATTTCCAAGGCCTCCCTAAAGCGTCACATGAAACGATAATTTTCCCGAGCATGAAATTGGGTGTTTTCAACATAGTCATGATGTTTAGTTTTGATTGAATGCTCATCTAGGGTTAAGGAGAAAATAGGTTCATGCTTAACATTTGCAATATGTTCTATTTTTCTAGCTTTGAAATATAATCATGTTTCACCAATGTAGCATTTCCCATAGGAATAGGTAACTTTGTATTTATTTTGTTCAAGATTTTCTTAATTTCTCTCTCATTATACCCAATACTTTTGAAATACCTTTTCCAAGTGATCACGTTCACGCTCAAGATGCTCTAAGTCACAAATTCTAGAAGCTATGGTACACACGAACTTTCAGATTCAGAGCAGTCGATTCACTAACTGATTGGTTGATTATTTTGCTCATCTTTGGTTGTCTTACTTATACAAATATCTAAACTAATTTAAGAGTTTAATGGATAGTTAATACTAGTGTATGCCCTATTGTTATTGTTGTGCCCATGTATCCCCCATATTGTTATTGTGGTGCCCCATAAAATCCCACTATTGTTATTGTTATGCCCTTACATTATTATTGTTATGTAGGCTTTGATTATGTTGTGCCCCCTTATACTCCTATATATACCAAGTAGGTCTTCTCATTTGTATCATCAAAGAATTGTTCATTTATGTAATGTAAAGGAGGTTTCCCCCTCGAAGAGGATAATTTTTAATTCGTTGATCTATCTTTTCTTATTTTTTGTGAGTTGGTTGCATAACATTTGTTATCAGAGCATTGAATTATAGGGTTTCGTTGCTTCAAACAAGACATCTTGGAATTTTTGCTATAACTTTGTTTTTTATGAGTTTTTAGAAGCTAAAATTGTGATCACAAATAGAGGAAATCTTGGGAACTTTGTGTATAAATTTCGGATCTTGGTTCGCTATATTTTCTGAGATAGGGTCCAAAGAAGTTAGGGTTTTTGCAGGCTCCAAAATTTAGTCACCTTTGGTTGTGCCGAAGTTTTCCCATCACGATAACGTGAGCTAGGTGAATTTTAAACTTGAAATCAAACGCCTTTTCTTTTCATTATCTGCGTATATTATTATGTTTTCTTATTTGGTCATATCTATCCCACATTTTTCTTGGGCATGTCTGCCACGTCATTCATATAGTGGTAGTCAGCCCTGGAAATCGTGCGCTTAGTTGTAAACAAGCGTAGACTTTCGTAATGAACAAGGGAGTCGAAAGAAAGAACCACCATAATACTTAAAATAAAAATGATTTTAATGGGGTTGTTTTTAGTGCAATTATTGGGAAGCTTTTATGGTGAGCTTTTTCGGTCAAATTTCTCTAAAATCCGGCAGGAATTTATTGAAATTACAAGCTTGATGGGTAAACCTGTGCAATCGAAATGCCCTGGGAGTTTTTCATGGCACTGAATCCATATATATTGTAAAAAAACTAGTTTAAATAACACAAATTAAGATTTCACCTCAAAATTTTCCATTGGATTCCGGCACTGGAAAGTCCAAAAAGTCGCACTAAAGACAACTCCGATTTTAATAGCCTGGACCAAATGTAATATTTTTGGGACATATGTTGATTTTCTAACTATAATCACCAACGATTTTTGGGACATATATTGATTTTCTAACTATAATCACCAAGGCTCGAAAACCTGAGTTTGTGAGAGACACCTCTATAAGGGTTATTTTTTGACCTATGTTGAATTTCTAACTATAATATGGACCAAATATAATATTTTTGGGACATATGTTGATTTTCTAACTATAATCGCTAAGGCCCGAAAATTTAAGGAGTTTACGAGAGACACCCTTATAAGGGTTATTTTTGGACCTATGTTGATTTTTTAACTATAATAAGGAGTTTGACAAAGACTCCCTTATAAGGGTTTAAAGACTATGAATTATGAACCTTGGGTAGATAGCATAGACTTTGAATACGTAATGAATGGAGACTAGACATTTCTTTCTTCTTCTAAGAATGGAGAGGGCTGTAAGTTTTCTTTAAAAATCACGTAGAAAAGTCATAGGACAAGCCAATTATTGTTACACAAAAGGAACTAAGGATAAGAAAATACCTGTAATGGCTTGTTGAACTTTTAAAATTGTTAACGTGCATCAACAGAAGGGAGAAGAGAGAAAATTAAAAGGAGAGGATTAAGGAGAAAGGGACAAAGGAGACAAGCAAGGAAGGAAAGAGAAAAGGAAACAAATTGATAGAAAAGGGGGTAGAAAAGGAGAGACAAAGGAAGGAAAAAGGAAAAAGGGGACAGAAAAGGAGAGCCAAGGCAGGGAAAAAGGAAGGAAAAAGGACCCTAAGAGAAACCCAAGATGTTTCTAGGTGTTCTAATATGTGAACTAGATTGATTGATTAAGGGAAGCCAACTTCTATTAATTTCAAGGCCACCATATTTGTTTATGTTATTTGGGTTTTTAACAATTTCCAAGGCCTCCCTAAAGCATCATTTGAAATGATGATTTTCTTGATCAAGAATTTGGGTGTTTCGTTATAGACATGGTGTTTAGTTTTGATTGAATGTTCATCTAGGGTTAAGGACAAAATACATTCATGTTTAACATTTGCAATATGTTCTCTTATTCTAGCTTTGAAATATAATCATGTTTCACCAATGTAGCATTTCCCATAGGAATAGGTAACTTTGTATTTATTTTGTTCAAGATTTTCTTAATTTCTCTCTCATTATACCCAATACTTTTGAATACCTTTTCCAAGTGATCACATTCACGCTCAAGATGCTCTAAGTCACAAATTCTAGAAGCTATGGTACAAACTAACTTTCAGATTCAGAGTAGTCGATTCACTAACTGATTGATTGATTATTTTGCTCATCTTTGGTTATCTTACTTATACAAATATCTGAACTTATTTTTGGACCAAATATAATATCTGAAATATATGGACCAAATATAATATTTTTGGGACATATGTTGATTTGCTAACTATAATCACTAAGGCCCGAAGATCTAAGGAGTTTACGAGAGATACCCTTATAAGGGTTTTTTTTGGACCTATGTTGATTTTTTAACTATAATAAGGAGTTTGATAGAGACTCCCTTATAGGGGTTTAAAGACTATGAATTATGAACCTTGGGTAGATAGCATAGACTTTGAAGACGTAGTGAATGGAGACGAGACATTTCTTGCTCCTTCTAAAGACATTTTCCCGAGCAAGAATTTGGGTGTTTTCAACATAGACATGATGTTTAGTTTTGATTGAATGTTCATCTAGGGTTAAGGAGAAAATACATTCATGTTTAACATTTGCAATATGTTCTCTTTTTCTAGCTTTGAAATATAATCATGTTTCACCAATGTAGCATTTCCCATAGGAATAGGTAACTTTGTATTTAGTTTGTTCAAGATTTTCTTAATTTCTCTCATTATATCCAATACTCTTGAATACCTTTTCCAAGTGATCACGTTCGTGCTCAAGATGCTCTAAGTCACAAATTCTAGAAGCTATGGTGAAACTAACTTTCATATTCAGAGCAGTCGATTCACTAACTGATTGATTGATTATTTTGCTCATCTTTGGTTGTCTTACTTATACAAATATCTGAACTAATTTAAGAGTTTAATGGATAGTCATGTTAGGTCCCTATAATACTAGTGTATCCCCTATTGTTATTGTTGTGCCCATGTATCCCCCATATTGTTATTGTGGTGCCCCATAAAATCCCACTATTGTTATATTGTGCCCTTACATTATTATTGTTATGTAGGCTTTGATTATATTGTGGCCCCTTAGACTCCTATATATTCCAAGGAGGTCTTATCATTTGTACCATCAAATAATTGTTCATTTATGTAATGTAAATGAAGTTTCCCCCTCAAAGAGGATAGTTTTTAATTCGTTGATGTATCTTTTCTTCTTTTTTGTGAGTTGGTTGCATAACATTTGGTATCAGAACACTGAATTATAGGGTTTCGTTGCTTCAAACAAGACATCTTGGAATTTTCGCTATCACTTTTTTTTTTTACGAGGTTTTAGAAGCTAAAATTGTGATAAAAAATAGAGGAAATCTTGGGAACTTTGCGTATGAATTTCAGATCTTGGTTCGCTATATTTTCTGAGATAGGGTCTGAAGAAGTTAGGGTTTTTGCAGGGTCCAAAATTTAGTCGCCTCTGGTTGTGTCGAAGTTTTCCCATCACGATAACGACAGCCAGGTGAATTTTAACCTCGAAATCAAACACCTTTTCTTTTCATTATCTGCATATATTATTATGTTTTATTATTTGGTCATATCTATCCCACATTTTTCATGGGCATGTCTGCCACATCATTCATATGGTGGTAGTCAGCCCTGGAAATCGTGCGCTTAGTTGTAAACATGCGTAGGAATTTCGTAATGAATAAGGGAGTCGAAAGAAAGAACCACCATAATACTTAAAATAAAAATTATTTTAATGGGGTTGTTTTTAGTCCGATTTTTTGGAAGCTTTTATGGTGGGTTTTTTCCGGTCAAATTTCTCTAAAATCCGGCATAAATTTATTGAAATCACAAGCTTGATGGGTAATCGTGTGCAATCAAAATGCCTTGGAAGCTTTTTACGGTGATGAATCCATATGTACAGTCAAAAAACTAGTTTAAATAACACAAATTAAGATTTCACCTCAATATTTTCCATCAGATTCCGGAACTGGAAAGTCCAAAAACTCGCACTAAAGACAACTCCGATTTTAATAGCCTGGACCAAATGTAATATTTTTGGGACATATGTTGATTTTCTAACTATATTCACCAAGGATTTTTGGGACATATATTGAT
>APFE031302655.1:94649-142643 GCA_000404065.3 Pinus taeda
ATGAGGTTTTAGAAGCTAAAACTGTGATCACAAATAGAGGAAATCTTGGGGACTTTGCGTATGAATTTCAGATCTTGGTTCGCTATATTTTCTGAGTTAGGGTCTGAAGAAGTTAGGGTTTGTGTAGGCTCCAAAATTTAGTCGCCTTTGGTTGTGCCGAAGTTTTCCCATCACGATAACGACAACTAGGTGAATTTTAACCTCAAAATCAATTGCCTTTTCTTTTCATTATCTGCATATATTATTATGTTTTCTTATTTAGTCATATCTATCCCACATTTTTCATGGGCATGTCTGCCACATCATTCATATGGTGGTAGTCAACCCTGGAAATCGTGCGCTTAGTTTTAAACATGCATAGGACTTTCGTAATGAACAAAGGAGTCGAAAGAAAGAACCACCATAATACTTAAAATAAAAATGATTTTAATGGTGTTATTTTTAGTGCAATTTTTTGGAAGCTTTCATCTATTATGGTGGGTTTTTCTAGTCAAATTTCTCTAAAATCCGGCAGGAATTTATTGAAATCACAAGTTTGATGGGTAATCCTGTGCAATCGAAATTCCCTGGGAGTTTTTCATAGCACTGAATCCATATATACATTCAAAAAACTAGTTTAAATAACACAAATTAAGATTTCACCTCAAATTTTTCCATCGGATTCTCGCAGTGGAATGTCCAAAAAGTCATACTAAAGATAACTCCGATTTTAATAGCCTGGACCAAATGTAATATTTTTGGGACATATGTTGATTTTATAACTATAATCACCAAGGATTTTTGGGACATATATTGATCTTCTAACTATAATCACCAACGCTCGAAAACCTGAGTTTGTGAGAGACACCTCTATAAGGGTTATTTTTGGACCAATATTGAATTTCTAACTATAATATGGACCAAATATAATATTTTTGGGACATAAATTGATTTTCTAACTATAATCGCTAAGGCTGGAAAATCTAAGAAGTTTGAGAGAGACACCCTTATAAGGGTTTTTTTTGGACTTATGTTGATTTTTTAACTATAATAAGGAGTTTGACTGAGACTCCCTTATAAGGGTTTAAAGACTATGAATTATGAACCTTGGGTAGATAGCATATACTTTGAAGACGTAATGAATGGAGACTAGACATTGCTTTGCTTCTTCTAAGAATGGAGAGGGTTGTAAGTTTTCTTTAAAAATCATGTAGAAATGTCACAGGAGAAGCCAAATATTGTTATACAAAAGGAACTAAGGATAAGGAAACACTTGTAATGGCTTGTGGAACTTTTAAAATTGTTGACGTGCATCAATAGAAGGAAGACGAGAGAAAAATAAAAGGAGAGGGTTAAGGAGAAAGGGACAAAGGAGACAAGCAAGGAAAAAAAGAGAAAAAGAAATAAATTGATAGAAAAGGGGGTAGAAAAGGAGAGACAGAGGAGGAAAAAGAAAAGAGGGGACAAAAAAGGAGAGCCAAGGGAGGGAAAAAGGAAGGAAAAAGGACCCTAAGAGAAACCCAAGATGTTTCTAGGTGTTCTAGTATGTGAAATAGATTGATTGATTAAGGGAAGCCAACTTCTATTAATTTCAAGGCGACCATCTTTGTTTATTTTATTTGGGTTTTTAACAATTTCCAAGGCCTCCCTAAAGCATCATTTGAAATGATGATTTTCCCGAGCAAGAATTTGGGTGTTTTCAACATAGACATGATGTTTAGTTTTGATTCAATGTTCATCTAGGGTTAAGGAGAAAATACATTCATGTTTAACATTTGCAATATGTTCTCTTATTGTAGCTTTGAAATATAATCATGTTTCACCAATGTAGCATTTCCCATAGGAATAGGTAACTTTGTATTTATTTGTTCAAGATTTTCTTAATTTCTCTCTCATTATACCCAATACTTTTGAATACCTTTTCCAAGTGATCAAGTTCACACTCAAGATGCTCTAAGTCACAAATTCTACAAGCTATGGTACAAACTAACTTTCAGATTCAGAGCAGTTGATTCACTAACTGATTGATTGATTATTTTGCTCATCTTTGGTTGTCTTACTTATACAAATATCTAAACTAATTTAAGAGTTTAATGGATAGTCATGTTAGGTCCCTATAATACTAGTGTATCCCCTATTGTTATTGTTTTGCCCATGTATCCCCCATATTGTTATTGTGGTGCCCCTTAAAATCCCACTATTGTTATTGTTGTGCCCTTACATTATTATTGTTATGTAGGCTTTGATTATATTGTGGCCCCTTAGACTCCTATATATACCAAGGAGGTCTTATCATTTGTATCATTTGTAATGTAAAGGAGGTTTCTCCCTCGAAGAGGATAATTTTTAATTCGTTGATCTATCTTTTCTTCTTTTTTGTGAGTTGGTTGCATAACATTTTGTATCAGAGCATTGAATTATAGGGTTTCGTTGCTTCAATCAAGACATCTTGGAATTTTCACTATAACTTTTTTTACGAGGTTTTAGAAGCTAAAATTGTGACCACAAATAGAGGAAATCTTGGGAACTTTGTGTATGAATTTCAGATCTTGGTTCGCTATATTTTCTGAGATAGGGTCCAAAGAAGTTAGAGTTTTTGCATGGTCCAAAATTTAGTTGCCTCTGGTTGTGCCGAAGTTTTCCCATCACGATAATGACAACTAGGTGAATTTTAATCTCGAAATCAAATGCCTTTTCTTTTCATCATCTACATATATTATTATGTTTTCTTATTTGGTCATATCTATCCCACATTTTTCGTGGGCATGTCTACCACGTCATTCATATTGTGGTAGTCAGCCCTGGAAATCGTGCGCTTAGTTGTAAACATGCGTAGGACTTTCGTAATGAAGAAGGGAGTCGAAAGAAAGAACCACCATAATACTTAAAATAAAAATGATTTTAATGGGGTTGTTTTTAGTTAGATTTTTGGAAGCTTTTATGGTGGGTTTTTTCCGGTCAAATTTCTCTAAATTTCGGCAGGAATTTATTGAAATCACAAGCTTGATGGGTAATCATGTGCAATCAAAACGCTTTGTGAGTTTTTCACGGTGCTGAATCCATATATACAGTCAAAAAACTAGTTTAAATAACACAAATTAAGATTTCACCTCAAATTTTTCCATCGGATTATGGCACTGGAAAGTAAAAAAAGTCACGTTAAAGACAACTCCGATTTTAATAGCCTGGACAAAATGTAATATTTTTGGGACATATGTTGATTTTATAACTATAATCACCAAGGATTTTTGGGACATATATTGATTTTCTATCTATAATCACCAAGGCTCGAAAAATTGAGTTTGTGAGAGACACCTCTATAAGGGTTATTTTTGGACCTATGTTGAATTTATAACTATAATATCGACCAAATATAATATTTTTGGGACATATGTTGATTCTCTAACTATAATCGCTAAGGCCCAAAAATCTAAGGAGTTTGCGAGAGACACCCTTATAAGGGTTTTTTTTGGACCTATGTTGATTTTTTAACTATAATAAGGAGTTTGATAGAGACTCCCTTATAAGGGTTTAAAGACTATGAATTATGAACCTTGGGTATATAGCATAGTCTTTGAAGGCGTAATTAATGGAGACTAGACATTGCTTGCTCCTTCTAAGAATGGAGAGGGGTGTAAGTTTTCTTTAAAAATCACGTAGAAAGCTCACATGACAAGCCAAATATTGTTATACAAATGGAACTAAGGATAAGAAAACACCTGTAATGGCTTGTGGAACTTTTAAAATTGTTGACATGCATCAACAGAAGGGAGAAGAGAGAAAAATAAAAGGAGAGGGTTAAGGAGAAAGGGACAAAGGAGACAAGCAAGGAAGGAAAGAGAAAAGGAAACAAATTGATAGAAAAGGGGGTAGAAAAGGAGAGATATAGGAGGAAAAAGAAAAAAGTGGACAAAAAAGGAGAGCCAAAGGAGGGAAAAAGGAAGGAAAAAGGACCCCAAGAGAAACCAAAGATGTTTCTGGTGTTCTAGTATGTGAACTAGATTGATTGATTAAGGGAAGCCAACTTCTATTAATTTCAAGGCCATCATATTTGTTTATGTTATTTGGGTTTTTAACAATTTCCAAGGCCTCCCTAAAGCATCATTTGAAATGATGATTTTCCCGAGCAAGAATTTGGGTGTTTTCAACATAGACATGATGTTTAGTTTTGATTGAATGTTCATCTAGGGTTAAGGACAAAATACATTCATGTTTAACATTTGCAATATGTTCTCTTATTCTAGCTTTGAAATATAATCATGTTTCACCAATGTAGCATTTCCCATAGGAATAGGTAACTTTGTATTTATTTTGTTCAAGATTTTCTTAATTTCTCTCTCATTATACCCAATAATTTTGAATACCTTTTCCAAGTGATCACGTTCACGCTCAAGATGCTCTAAGTCACAAATTCTAGAAGCTATGGTACAAACTAACTTTCAGATTCAGAGCATTCGATTCACTAACTGATTGATTGATTATTTTGCTCATCTTTGGTTGTCTTACTTATACAAATATCTGAACTAATTTAAGAGTTTAATGGATAGTCATGTTAGGTCCCTATAATACTAGTGTATCCCCTATTGTTATTGTTGTGCCCATGTATCCCCCATATTGTTATTGTGGTGCCCCATAAAATCCCACTATTGTTATTGTTGTGCCCTTACATTATTATTGTTATGTAGGCTTTGATTATATTATGGCCCCTTAGACTCCTATATATACCAAGGATGTCTTATCATTTGTATCATGAAATAATTGTTCATTTATGTAATGTAAAGGAGGTTTCCCCCTCAAAGAGGAAAATTTTTAATTTGTTGATCTATCTTTTCTTATTTTTTGTTAGTTGGTTGCATAACATTTGGTATCAGAGCATTGAATTATAGGGTTTCGTTTCTTCAAACAAGACATATTGGAATTTTGCTATAAATTTTTTTTACGAGGTTTTAGAAGCTAAAATTGTGATCACAAATAGAGGAAATCTTGGGAACTTTGCGTATGAATTTCAGATCTTGGTTAGCTATATTTTTTGTGATAGGGTCCAAAGAAGTTAAGGTTTTTGCAGGCTCCTAACTTTAGTCTCAAGCAGGTGACCTAGGGACAATTTTCATAAATTTTTATGCAAGCATTAGATTTGAATTTTGTAAAAAGTGATTGAAATTACACAGACTCTAGTTTTTCATGTATCATTTTTAGGGCCGAATGTCAAATAAGTGACATGTGGCATTTCGTACAAGTTCTCTCTACTAGACCAGTCCATAATCAGGTCACCGTGGAAGGTTGGGAATAACTTTATTTTGAAGAATCCATTCTCAGTCTGACTTTTGTTGTTGGAAAGAAGAGTTAGAGGGCTAACACAAGAGGAAATTTTCGGCCTTGGAGAGCTGAAATTTAAAAGATACAATAGTTTCAATATCTAGCTCCTAAAAAGAAAGAAAAAGGATATGTATTTTTTAAAATTTTGCATAACCTTTGTTTGAAAAATTAGTTTGAAGTGATTCCAAAATTCCTAAAAGAAAAAAAATGGACACATCTAGTAAGCAACCAGAAATATCTACTATGAGGCATGAAGAAGAGGAAGAAATACAACATGATGTATCAAAATTACGATATCAAATGAGATAAATTTCACTCTCGCAAAGAGTAACCAAAAATGAACTGGAAGCTAAGATGAATGGTTTGAAGAATGGTTTAAAATATGACATGGAAGCAATGGTGAATGTCAAGATGGAAGGTTTGAATGATTGTTTAAAAGTAGAAATTTAAAGGGACCTGGAAGGTTTGACAAAGTTGCTATGACAAATGCTTCCTAGTGGTGACAAGGTACTCCATGTAAATCATGACGAGGAAAAAAGGAATACTAATTTTTATTTCAGATATTCCAACAGTGGGTTGAGGACTAACCACATTCCAAATATCAATATGAGGAAGTTTGATGGAAATGATCTGGTAACATGGACACTACAAATGAAGCAATTCTTTGATCTACATGATGAGTCAAACACACAAAAGGTAAGCATTGCATCTTTGTATTTAGAACAAAATCAGTTTGTGTGGTATCGATGGTTTTGTTCTCACAAACCACTTGTTAATTGATCAATTCTTACGGAGGAAATCATAGCACATTATGAGGATACAAAGAGAAACACCTTCTTTATTCAATTAATAAATCTCAAACAAAAGGGTTCAATGGCAGAGAACATTGAGGACTTCCAAAAATTTAATACTATGGTAACTGATATTCCCGAGGAGCATGGGATTGATGTCTTCATATGGGCTTTAAAGGATAACATCAAACATGAGGTTTTCCTTTGGGAACTTGATTAATTGGAGAAGGAATTCAAGATAGCAAGAAAAGTTGAAAGGAAAATTATAGCAACCAGGAAGTCTACCACTCGCAACTATAAAGATGGAAGTGTTGTTGCTCCTAGCCTTCCCCAACCTACAAGATTGAAACCACAACAATTGGAGGAAAAAATGGAAAAAAATACTTTTTTAAGTTGTGATATAAAATATACTAAAGGTCATAAGTGTGATGTGAAGAGGAGGAAGAAACAGAATAAGAAACATCAAAATAAGAGGATATACACAAGGAACCAACCCCAGAGAAAGAAGAAATGGATCCAACAATATATTTTAATGCATTGGCACGAAGTAACACACCTCAAACTCTCAATATAGAAGGATATATCAAGAATAAAAAGGTAATAGTGTTGATGATTCGGGTAGTACCCATAATTTTATTCATTGTAAGATAGCGAAGGAATTGAATTGCTTCCTATATCGAGCACCAAAGTGTCAAGTGATGGTTGCAAATGGAGGAAATATAAATTTCTCTAGAAAGTGCCATAATATAAAGCTAACCATGGTGGAATATGTGTTTAATAGTCCAATGCTTCCCATTCTAATGGGTGGTGCTGATGTTGTACTAGGAGTCCAATGGTTACAATCTTTGGGGACGATAAATTTTAATTTTCAAGAAATTTTCTTGAATTTTTTTCGAGAAGGAAAAGAAGTTGAATTAATGGGTATTGCCAGGAAACAAGAAAAGATAATCATCTCTAATGGAATGAAAAATCTTCTGAAGAAAGAACAATGGGCGTAATTTCACAATTATGCTCACTAGTGGTTGAAAAATTGAAATAATCTATTTCTCCAAATCTCCAAAAAGTCTTGGACAAAAATTCTAAGGTATTTAAGACTCCCAAAAGCCTCCCACCTATTCGTGATCATGATCATGCTATTCATTTGATTCTAGGAAGTGTTCCTCCAAACATCAGGCCTTACAAATATCCCTATTCTCAAAAGAGTGAAATTGAACGTATGGTTGCATAAATGCTAGAGGCCGATATAATTCAACCTAGTCAAAGTTTTTTCTCTACTCTAGTAGTATTGGTGCATAAGAAGGATGAATCAGAAGTATGTGTCTGGATTATAAGGAGATCTACAAGCTTACTATTAAAGATAAATTTCCCATTCTTGTCATTGATGAATTGGTGGATGAATTATATGAAGCAATTTACTTCACCAAGATGGATCTTCGTTCAAGATATCATCAAATTAAAATGAAGACTGAAGACATTCCGAAAACAACATTTAGAACTCATGAGGGCCATTATGGATTTTTGGTCATACCTTTTGGCCTTACTAATGCTCTTTCCACATTTCAAGGTTTGATGAATTGCATTTTCAAGCCCTTCCTCAAAAAAATTGCATTAGTATTTTTTGATGATATACTAATCTACAACAATTCATGCAAGTATCATGTTCAACATGTTCACAAGGTGCTCAAACTGTTGGAGGAGAAACAATTATAAGCAAACATCCAATTGTTTCTTTGAAGTACAGTAGGTGGAATATTTGGGTCATATTGTACCTCATGAGGATGTTAAGGTAGACCCGAACAAAATTAAAACCATTAAGGAATGGAAAATCTCCATAACCATAAAGCATATTTGAGGATTTCTCAGGTTGACTGGGTATTATGGTAAGTTTGTTAAGAATTATGGGCGAATAGAAGCACCCCTAACAACATTATTGAAGAAATATGCATTTTCTTGTACTCCATAAGAAACTAAGGCCTTTGAACATCTTAAAGAGGCAATGTGCCAAACACCATTCTTAGCTACGTCAGACTTCACAAAAACCTTTATTGTGGAATGTGATGCCTCAAGAAATGGAATTGGTGTTTTTTAATGCAAGAAGGAAGACCCATTTCTTTTGAAAGTCGTCCAATCAAAGGAAAGTATTTACACAAACCTATTTATGAGAAGGAAATGTTGGCATTACTACATGCACTAAAACAATGGTGACCTTACCTAATGGGAAGACACTTCAAGATAAAAAAAATCATGATAGCCTTAAATAATTTTTGGAAAAAATATTATCTTTAGAAGAGCAAAAAAAATGGGTCACAAAAATGTTGGGTTATGACTTTGAAATCATCTACAAAAAAGGGCCAGAAAAATGTTGTTGCAGATGCACTCTCAATAAAGGATGAGGATGTGGAAGCATTGCTTTGTTCTATTTCTATTATCCAACCTAATTGGGTAACTGAATCAAGGGACGAATGGAAGAATAATGAAGAGGTGTGGACACTCATTCAAAAGTTGTAGCAAGATCCCTGTACATATGATACATTTAGCTAGAAAAATGACTCATTATGGTAAAAATATTGCTTATATCTTTGTAAGAATTCCCAACTCAAACAAAATATTCTTTTGGAATTGCGCACCTCTCCCTTAGGAGGGCACTTAATATTTTTAAAATCTTACCATATGGTCAACAAGGAATTTTTTTGAGATAACCTTAAATTTGATATTCAAAAGTTTGTGGTAGAATGTTTGGTTTGCCAACAAAATAAATTTGAGACAATTAAGACCTCGGGTCTGTTACAACCTTTATATATTCCAAGTCAACGTTGGGAGGAGGTCTCAAAGTATTTTATCACAGGTTTACCCAAGTTTGAAGGAAAGAGTGTCAGCATGGCGACAATTGATAGAATTAAATCCAGTACATTTTCTACTTCATTTACGAAAACAATTCAAAAGATACATGGAAACCCAAAGATTATTGTAAGTGACAAAAATCCCACTTTCACTAGAAATTTTTGGACATAATTATTTTCTTGTCTTGGTACTCAATTAGCTCATAACTCATCTTATTATTGAACAAATGTTTGGAAGGATATCTTCGTTGCTTTGTATATGATAAACAAACACAATGGGTAAAGTGGTTACCTATAACTGAATGGTGGTATAACACTTCCATATTGCAACAAAAATGACCCCATTTATGATATTTTATGGATATCATCCACCATCCATCAGATCATCTTTAAGAGAAAATTATAAGGTTCAAGCATCATAATATCACGTCGAGCATCAACAACAAGTCCTCCAACTCTTAAAGGTTAACTTCACTCTGGCACAGAATTGAATAAAACAACACTCATATCAACATCATAGTGAAAGAAGTTTTGATGTAGGCGACTGGTTATTTTTACAGCTACAACCATACAAAAAAATGTCCCTCAAGTAATCTAAGAAGGAAAATAAATTATTACCTAGGTACTATGGTCCTTAGTAGGTGTTGCAAAATATTGGTACTATGTCATACAAATTGGAACTGTATGCATCTTCCTGAGTACACTTTGTTTTCCATGTTTCATGCTTAAAGAAGGTTATCAATGACAAGCTCCCAGTTCAAACAGTGTTTCCAAAACTTGGCAAAGAAGGAAAAATCATATTTGAGATTGAAGTAGTCACGGAAACAAGAACCTAACAACTACATAATTGATTAATTTCAAAGTATCTCATTAAGTGGAAGAACTTACCCGCTAAATATTCCACATGGGAGGATGATAATTTTATACAAAAGCATCCAGAACTACTCAAGCATTGATGACAACACTTTTTGAACGAGAGGGGCATGTTAGGTCCATATAATACAAGTGTACCCCCCTTATTGTTATTGTTAGTGTAGCCCTTATTTTTATTGTTGTGCCCATGTGTCCCCCATATTGTTATTATGATGCCCTATAAAAGCCCACTATTGTTATTGTTATGTCGTTACGTTATTATTGTTATGTAGGCTTTGATTATATTGTGACCCCTTAGAGTCCTATGTATATACAAAGGAGGTCTTATCATTTGTATCATTTAAGAATTGTTCATTTATGTAATGTAAAGGAGGTTTCCCCCTTGAAGAGGATAATTTTTAAGTCGTTGATTTGTCTTTTCTTCTATTTTGTGAGTTGGTTTCATAAGAGGTCATGAAATACCAATTATTCCTTCTAGCTCCAACAAATTTCCTTTAGAAGGTAAAAGTCAAGCACATGTTGACTCAATTAGCCATGTGACAAGTGGAAGTTAGGCCACACTTTCCTCGTGGAGCAACCAATTGCTCTTTTCACTTTCCTGTGTCAAGAGGTTGGTTGTTTAACCAATCTGGGTGCTTGTTGGTGATAGTTGTGCATATGAGATGACATACATAAGAACTATCCATATTTGTAGCAACGACCACTTGATTGAGAGTTGCAACACTATACTTGTCTGAGTTGCAGCAACAACCACTTGACTGAGAGTTACAACACTGCATTGGTGTGAAAGAGAGTTGCAATAATGATGTGAAGGAGAGTTGCAGGGGTAGGGATTCATAGAGTGAGTGTCAACATCTTGGAATTACATCATGATTTTATTCAGCTCATAGTTATAACAACTCAGAATCACAACACTTTAGAGTTGTAGCATTATGCTAGAAGGTGAATCACAACAAATCGCATTAAGGAGTCACAACACTTGCCAATTGAGAGTTGCAATATTTGCAACCGAGTGTTTTAGAAATTTGTGACTAGGTTTTGTAACACCTATCATTAAGGAGTTGTAATAGGCCTCCATGGTGAGTTGTAGTACATGTATCATACTTCTCTTTGCAGTTCTACCTCCTAAATACTAGTGGTTAACATAGAAAGGTATCTATATCCTAAAACACATAAGGATAAACATTAAAATAACATATTAAGATAATAATTATACCTTGACCAAAAATTTATTCAAATAGGAAAAAAGGTTGCTGGCCCTTAGGTGAAAATGGGAAGAATATATGTAAAAAGGTATTAGATGGGTGTTGGAAAGATGCCAAATTAGGCGCCTATCAGAGATGTTTGCCAAATTCCATAGTCGATCCAAATTTCAAGGTTAAATCAAACAAAATAGTAGAATTTATTAAATATATGTAATATCACACTTTGATTGGAAAATTCTTAGAGATTAGGCCTTTCGAAAAATTCTAAAGTGGTGGATCCAATAGAAATGGAAACTCAAAGGCAAATTCAAACTTGAGATTGGTGCCAAAGGTTTTTTCATTATTATCTTTGCGAATATAGAATACAAAATGCACATATTCAACAATGGGCCATATCTTTACAACTTGGTTGACTTATATTTAAAATTTTGGATGGAACGCTTTAGCCTAGACAAAAAATATTTCAAGACAACACTAATTTTGATTAGAATGTATTCCTTTCCATAGGAGTTTTGGGAAGAATAGACATTAGAAGGAATTGATAATGCAGTTGGATACTTTATGAAAATATCAGAAGTCACCAACTCAACAAGATACATCTCCTACATAATGATTTGTGTATACATGAATAGAGAAAAACCTGTTTAGGAACCAATTGACATCTATTATAATTATTTTCTTTGGAAGTAAACCCTAGATTATGAGCATATCTAATTCAGAAGTAGGGGATGCCATAAATGTGGGAATTTGTTAAGGGATTTCCCCCCAACGCCTCTGGTGTTGCTGCTAAAACACCCTCTAAAATTTTGGCCTACATCCAATTTTTGACGCCTACTTTGAATTTGCTTGTTGTCGTTTCTTATATCAAGAGTCATTACATGTGCTTTCTCTAAGTGTCCCAGTCTCGTTTGGAAGAAAGCCAAAGTGTTGTCTTTTAGCATGGAAAGCGTTGCCTATCACACAAATGTAGTGTTTGTTTGTTTCAAGGGGTAATATTGGTGCTAATGAGTCATACTTATCATGAAGACATGCATTATAGTCATTCCAAAAGTTGCAAGAACTGTCACAATAGTGTTGTCACTTTCGTCGCAAAGTGTACCTTTAGTGTTGCACTTGGGAGAAGCTATTGCATTGTCATTGCATTGGGGGAATTATGTTGTTCATGTGTTTAGAGTGATCAATGTTGCATCGAAAACTATTATAAGTGTGTGATCATGTTCAAGTTTTTTCCTTGTTAACTTTGGCCTTACCGATCCCAAACTTAGCCAAATCTCAAAAAGTGCCTTCCCAAGTAATTTGACCTCACTTAGCCTTCCTAAAATTTTCACTATGCAGACTCGACCCTCAAGCTCATACCTTGCCTCTTGGAACCACACAATGCGTAGTTCCTACTTTTTAGAACCGTGCACTACACAGTCTTAGTGCTCATCCTTAACCCTTGAGCTCCAGAATTACGCAACCTCTGCCTTTTAGTCACCTTATTCTGTGCATTGCACAATCTCAAGCATCAAGCCTCCAACCCGACTCCTTGATATGCACAACTATGCAAGCCCTAGGCATTTGTCCCTCCAAAACTGTGTAGTGGGAAACCTCAAGCCTCAAGCTTCAAGCCTACCTCTTGAGCCCCTCAACTACACAGTCGTGTTTCCCTAGCTTGGCTGGACTTCACACTGTGAAGTCTTAAGGCTCAGTCCTAACCCTTGACCTCCTCAGCCGTGCAATTACATAATCCTTGAGTCAATATCTCATCCCAGCCCCCAGTTCCAACTCATTTAATGGTTGTCATGAAGCATGCTAGACTAGGGGTTTATTGGACTAATTTCATCTTGTCATGAGTGGATTTTAGTTGTAGGTATTATATCATTTTATCACAAGATTATTACGAAGGAGATGAATAAGGATACCCTTCTAGAAGACACCTTTGTAGCTACAAAGACAAGTTGATCAATTAAAAAGACAAAGGGAAACCGGAGTGCAACAACAATTGGAGATCAAGATCATATTGAAGATTCCCTACCTTCAAGCGTTATGGAGGAGGAAGAAGAAGAACATGTACCATATTTCTAGAGGACAAAAAGATAGTAGCAGGAAAAATGGCTTGGCATTTCCATATCATCATGTAGTCCATGTCATCAATGTATTGTCATGTCTTGTCAAAGTGTAATGTCATGATTGGCCACATCATTTGTGGATTATGTAATTTCATTTTATAAGAAATTTAATGTAAAGTGGAAGTCCAAGATCCATGTATAGAATGTGAAAAGTCATGAAGATATCAAAAGGTCATAGAGAAGTCAAAGAGTCATGAGGGTAGTCCAAGAGTCATAAGGGAGGTGAATGGTCACCCCATTTTCTATATATACACCCTCATAGCTCATGCAAAGGACTTTTCACCTTGGATCCTCCTACCAGTAATTATAGAGGAAGATCGTTCTTTTGGAGGAGAAAGTGGTTGTTCTAACACTCCACCATTGGAGTTAGTGGTGTTCATTGTACTGATGTGTATTGGAACTTTTGCTTAATTTCGAAGCTTGTTGAGCCAACACATTTTCGTGTGTATGTCATAAATATTGTAGGATCATTCTTTGAATGTTTGTGATGTATGTTGTTTTCATATGTACTAAGGAAATTGAGCTATTTTAGTGCATTTGGTACTTATCTTGTTGAAGGTGTGTTGTATGTGTTTTAATAATCAGTGCTTCTATGAGAACTATTTTACTAGTTGATCAACGATTCATTAATATGCATATGCTTGTGTGCCTTTACTAGATCAATACTATTACTTTTATTTTAAAGGATCAATTTTATCTCCCTTTTGGTATAATAACCTTGATACATTCTACAGTTGAAAATTCCACAAGGCATACTCACTTGTTCATCTGAATGTACATGTACATTACCCTCTTGTGCTAACCATATAGCCAAGGAAAATCTCTAAGAACTTATGGAACTTGAGCCTTATTTTTGAAAGGGTTCCTATATCATATGTTGTGAAGTCTAATTAGAAATTTTCATCAGGGATACCCCATTACATGTTGGTGATATCCAACACCGTCAACATTATGGCGCCAAAAGGAGGATAACCACCTTTTTTATAGATAAAAACTCAACACATCCTAACAAACAAACTTCCTTGCAAAGCATTAACATTCTCATTTCCACTCATACTCATACTCCTAAAAATGAAGAAATTGTTTATCTAGTCCGGGACAAGCTTTTAACATTACTTATGACCAAATCTTGAATATTTGATCCATACCTCATCATTTTGTGAGAGCTCTTGGTTTACTCCCCTGTTGTTGCAATCCTACTTCATAAGCCTATAAGGAAAGAAACAAATCCTAGTGGCATACTGGTTTCTTCAGTGGAAGATTTGGTTATCGAAACCCTTGAATAATTAGTTGATCCTATCTAAAATCAAGGGGACCTTCCACCTATTAAGGAGAATCTAGATAATGAAGGGGAAGATTTTTAGTTTTTTGACAAGGAGAACCCTGATTACAATGTGGATCTGTACGATGAAGGAGAAGATCCTTCAAATTCAGAAGAGGAGGTAGGACGAAAGAGATGCATACATGGCTAATGTATACTTGGATTGGATGGACCAAGGGCCACTTTCTCTTCCATAAAATCTTCACAAGATGCCTAAACATTCAAAAGATATGTTTTCAAAGTTCAATCTGGACAAGAAAATCAAAGTTGGAGACCGTATAGATGATTTATACATGCATTTATGGATTCTTGAGGTATGTTTCGATGACGTTGCTTGCAGACGCTTTCCATACACTTTAGAAGGTAGAGTGTCTATATGGTATCACATTCTTCTAGCCAATTCAATCCATAACTAGAGGGAGTTTAAGAAGCTATTTATTGAAAAAATTGTTGATGATAAGTCTCCCGCCATGTTGTTGAAAGAACTTGGGATTTTGAAAGTGGGGGACAAACAAATAATTAAATATTTTAATTATAGATTTACGCATTTGTTGAACAAGTTCCCCACCTATGTGAAACCTCACGACGATATTACTAAGGATTATTACACATCTGCTTTTCCAACTGACCTTAAAATTTGTAGAAGCTCTTTCTATTTAAAAAGATTTGTGTTTGATTGGAATCATTGAAGATAATGATGATCCCAAAGACTCCAAAGAAGCTAGCAAGAAAAACTAAGTCTCTCCCAACAAAGCTAAAGACAAGGACTCTTTCGATATGGAAAGCTTGACCATGTCTCTGAAGCTTCTCATGAATGAAGTATTAGAGTTGAAGAGATAGTCAAGAGAGGAATCTACTACTAGCAACAAGTCTTTCAGGCCATCATTCTTTAAAAATAATACTAATTTTCAACCGGCCAAATCTGCTCAGAGTTCTAACGCAGTGTTCAATATTGAAAACTTTGGCATGGATAATTTCTGCACTTTTCATCAAGAAAAACATTCAGAAAAGACATGCCAATAATGGAACCACAATATGAAATCTATGATTCGTAGTCTCATTGATAATCTATTAGTGGTAGAACAACCTGAGTAGAGTGAAGAAACAAATGAAATTGCCACGACTGAAGAAAGTTAGGGTACTGGACATTCAATGAATATGTTCAAAGTCATATACATTGCTGATAAATATAGTATTAATCAACTATTAACAAGTGAAGGCCTTCCCAACAAGTCCACTAACTGTTATAATTTGAGAAGCAAGGGATCTATTTCAAAGAAGGAACTTAAGAATCAGTTGCTACGAAGGATTCTACGCCTTCTGATCTAGCATAGAGTTCACATAACAAGTTTAGATGTGCTCCTTCTTCTATGAACACTTCCAACAATAACAAGAACAAGTCCACCACTCTTGATCTAGTGGATAAAGTCACACCACCTGAATCATTAGCATAACCCATTAAGACAAAAAGCATTGAATATAACATTGTGGAATATAGTAGAAATTTGATATAAATTGCAACTGCTCAAGATTTCAAACTGAAAAACAAGAGACACAATTCTACTCTATTGATCTATGAAATGGAAACCACAATTTAGAACAACATGCATAGACATGCAATAAGAAAAACCACAAATAGATAATGATTTCTAGGGGAACCCAACTTGGGAAAACCCCTCAAACCTCTTTGCATTATCAATTGAATAGAGAAACTATTACAATTGCAAGCTTAAGCTCTGAGCTCAGATTGCAAAAGAACAATTGTTCTCTTTGCTCAATGAAAAACTCTGGCCAACACTTATCTAATTATTTTCTCACCAAGCCTACTATTTACTTACGCAAATCCATAGGAAATATCCCCTAAAAATAAGAATTTCCTTTAAATTTATTGCGCAATTTCAAAGGATTTATCTTCTGACTCATGCAACACCTATACACTCAAAACTAGTTTACAACTAATGTTACATTGCCTTGTCATCTCCACTTCAGCCAAGGAACTTGAATTCCTTGCATGCACTAGCTATTTTGGGTTGATTGATCATTTAAATGATCGATCTATGAGTTAGATTGTTTTCCCACTACACAAATGACCTTCAACTGACTCTATCAATATTTGGAGGTCAGTTAACTGAATACAACTAAAAATAATTGAACTGGATTACTAAAATTTAGAAACCACACATGCAAAACTGAACTCCAAGCCGTCTAAATTTAATTTACCGAGCTAACTGAGTGACAAGATTCATGTCACACTAGTTAACTACCTCCAAGTTGTCCTTGTAGGTTTTAACCCCATACATAAATTACCTGCATACGAATTCTAAAACACAGAAAATAAACAATGCGAGAGCATAACACATAAAAAACATATACACAGAGATTTTCCCCTGGATCCCAAAACCGGGACTACTAGATTGATTTTTCATTATGTTCCTTTCAATGTTATAATACATATTTATACATACCGAAGTATCCAATACCATGGAACGAAAACCCTCGCGTCCAAAACCATGGACCGAAAACCATCGCGTGCAAAACCATGTGCGAAAAATCATGCACAAAACCATAGGTAGGTCCACCCAACCTAATAGAGGGTCCAAATACAAAAGAGTGGGGTTACCTGCACCTCAAACCCCTTATGACCACCCCCCCCCCCCCCCCCCACTATGCAATCGATGTAACGGAGGGGGTGCTCCGCCCCCCTTCTAACCCCCCAGTTAACTATGTGGGCTAGTTGTGGAAAGAATATAACACAACCCAACATTTTCCCACTTGTTGTTTTCTTGCCACAGGGGGGCACAAGAGAGCTTAGTCACTTATCCAGCCCTGCAATGCCCATTGTTTCTCTACACCAAGATAACTTTTGAGCTCAAATATTTTGTCAATGCATCTACAGTATTCTTCAAAGTGTCCACCTTTACCAGCAACACCTTTTTGTCTTCTATGATATCCCTCACAAAGTGATACTGAACATCAATTTGCTTTGTGTTTGAATGATATGCAGGGTTCTTTGCCAAGAAAATTGCACTTTGGCTATCACAGTATATCTTTATAGCTCCCTGTACTAACCCCATACTTGAAGACAATCTCTATAACCAAACTACTTCCTTGCTTGCATGAGTGGCTGCCATGTATTCTGTCTCTGTAGTTGATAGTGTCGCTACAGATTGTTTCTTACTCATCCAACTGACTACACCTCCAAATAGGTCAAACACATACCCACTTGTATATCTTCTTTGATCCAGATCTCCAGCCCAGTCTGCATCAACAAAGCCCTGAATATCCAACACTCTGTCCAATCCTAGTCTTCCTTGGTAGCACAAACCATAATCACCAGTGCCACACAAATACCTAAAAACCTGCTTCACTGCTGTCCAATGCTCCTTCCCTAGTTTTGACATAAACTGGTTTAGTACAGACCATCTCATACATCAGGCTACCGACTTCATTTTCATATGGAACACGGGACATGTGCTCTTCCTCTTCTTGTATCTTGGGACACTATTCAACAAATAACTTTACACCTACAGGAATAGGAAGCTTCACCGATTTACTATCCTACATATTAAACCTCTGCAATATTGTCTCGACATACATCCTCTGGTTTAACCAGAGCTTCTTCTTTGTCTGATCTCTTTTAATTTCCATGCCAAAAATATAGTTTGCAGCACCAAGATCTTTCATGTCGAATTTGGAGGACAAATGGGTCTTCAAATCCTGGATAATTTCTTTGTCATTTCCAACCAGCAAGATATCATCCACATACAAGAATAACAATTCACCAACTATTTAAATACACATAGTGATCTGCTTTGCTTCTGGTGAAAGCCAAGTCCCCATAAAATGTATCAAATTTTTGATACCACATCCTTGGTGACTGTTTTAACCCATACAAAGACTTCTTTAACTTGCATACTAGTTCTTTCTTACCCTTCACAACAAAACCTTCAGGTTGCTTCATGTAGATCTCCTTTTCCAGATTCCCGTGAAGAAATTCTATCTTCACACCCATTTGTTCTACCTCAAAATAAAAAGCAGCAACAACAGATAAAAGTTATCTAATAGAAGTTACTTTGTCAACAGGAGAAAAAATATCACCGAAATCAATTCCCAGCACCTAGGAATAACCTTTTGCTACCAACCAAGCTTTGTATTTCTCCACCTTTCCTTCTGCATTTGCCTTCTTCTTGAACACCCATTTGCTGCCAATGGGTTTCCTTCCAGCCGACAGCTCCACCAGATCCCAAGCCTCATTTTTGTGCAAAGATGCCATTTCATCAACCATGGCCTCTTTGCAGAGTTTGCCATACTCTGAATCTACTACTTCCTTCACAATTCTGAGATCATCGTCAGTAATAGATAAAGAAAAATTTGAATAGAAAGTAGATGGACTATACCTTTCTAGCTGCCTTCTTTCTTGAACTGATCTTCTCACACCCGGAGTTTGTGGCTCTTCATCTTCTAATTCCTCCTCTGTTGTAGAGTCCGATTCTTCCTCCTTAAGCTCAAACTCTATCTTCTCAGGTTCCTTTGGTTGGACTTCATGTTTAATAACATCTTTTACCTCTCTGAACACGACATCTCGACTGTACACAACCTTCCTTGTTACTGGGTTCCAAAGCTTATAACCCTTTAAACCATCCTTATACCCAATAAAGATGCACTTTTTAGATTTACTACCCAACTTGGTTCGTTTCTCCTTTGGAACATGTACATATGCATCACATCCAGATACCCTCAGATGTGAAAGAGAGGGTTTATTACCAGTCCATACCTCTTGTGGAGTCTTATCCTCCAACGCTGATGAAGGTGATCCGTTGACCAGGTAACATGTTGTGTCCATTGCCTCTACCCAGAATTCTTGTCCCAACTTTGCACCACTGAGCATGCTTCTTGCCCTTTCCATCAACATCTTGTCCATTCTTTTTGCAAAGCCATTTTTCTCAAGTGTGTATGGAGTAGTCTTCTACCGTGCTATACCACACTTCTTACAGAATTCTTCAAATTCCTTACTGCAAAACTCTCCACCGTTATCTGTCCTCAACACATTTATCTTCTTCTCTATCTGGTTTTCCACTATAGCCTTAAATTATTTAAACCTATCAAAGACTTCATATTTCTTCTTAAGGAAATATATCCATGTATTCCTTGAGAAGTCATCTATAAATGATACGTAGAACACACACTTACCCAATGATGAAACCTTCATAGGTCCAAATACATCACTGTGCACAAGTTCTAATATATGTTTCGCCCTCTTACCACCAGAGGGGAAACTCACCCGATTTTGCTTCTCATATACACAATTTTCTCAGAAATAAATATCCAAAGAGCTATTACTCATACCTTCTACCATACCTTTAGCATGAAGTATTCGAAGGCCCTTCTCTCCAATATTTCCAAGACTTTGATGCCACAACATGGTCTTCTCTCCATAGAACACTAGATTTTCTGCTCCACTTTCAGGAACCACAAAACTATTGCACCCATCAATAACAATGCTACCTTTCAGCTTGTACATAGTTCCAATCCAAACTCCTTTCATCAATACCAGTGCCTCCTGAACCATCTCACAGGTATCCTTCTCGAACACTGTTTTTACGCCTGCATCATCCAACTTGCTTACAAAAATCAGATTTCTAGCTAATGTAGGAATATGCAGAACACCCGAAAGTGTTCTAACCCTTCCACCTTGCAACTTTACTTTTCTGTGACCAACGATTCTAGCCTTCCTGTCATCCCCCAAGAAGACATCACCACCACCATACTTCTCATACTCATAGAACCACTCTCTATGGGGAGTGAAGTGAAAGGATGCACCTGAGTCAATCGACCATGCCTCATGATCTACATGTGTACTTGAAGAAGCCAAGTACACATCCCCACCTTCATCTGAGGTGGTTTTCACCTCTACAGAAGGAGCATCATCAAATACCTTTCCTTTATTAGGAGCTTTAGATTTACAGTTCATTTTGTAGTGGCCTTCCTTTCCGCATTTCCAGCACACCACCTTTACAGGTTTTCCTGGAGATTTAGATCTCCCTCTAGATTTAGATCTCCCATTCGATGATTTATTTTTGTTTCTATTCTGGGACCGTCCTTGTACAGACAAGGCATCACCATTCTGGCTCTCCATATTTTTTCATCTCATCTCCTCCGTTAGCAAGGATGAGACTATTTCATCAAACTGCAAGGCAGTTGTATTGCTACCTGTTGCAATAACCAGACTATCCCATGAATTTGGTAGAAAACACAACAAACTGATGCACTTATCTTCATCTGAAATTTTAATATCAATAGATAATAATTGAATTACCATAGTATTAAATGCGTTCAAGTGCTCTGTCACCAAGTCTCCATCTTTCATCCTCAAGCTATACAACTTTTTCTAGAGGAATAGTTTATTCACTAGAGACTTAGATTTGTACAAAGTCCCTAACTTGTCCCACAAAGTCTTCGTCGTAGCTTCCCCTGATACATTCAGCAATACTGAATCTGAGACACACATTCATATTGTGCTCTTTACCTTCTGATCCAACTTCTTCCATTCTTCATCGGACACTTCCGTTGGTTTAGTAACCGAATCTACCGCTATCCACTGATCTTTATCCACCAACAGATCCTCCATCTTGAGTTTCCACAACTCAAAACCCTGACCATTAAATTTCTCGATCTCTATCTTTCCACTACTCACCATCTTCTTTCACCACCAGAATTGATCTCGCAAATCTACCACTGAATACGGTCTACCACAGGCCCGAGCAAAACCCCTTAGCAACAAAGGCATCCCCTTGAAGCCAAAACAACTCTGATACCAAATGTAGGTTTTATCACTGTAAAGAAATTACCTGCATACGAATTCTAAAACACAGAAAATAAATAATGCGAGAGAATAACACATAAAACACATATACACAAAGATTTTGCCTTGGATCCAAAAACCGAGACTACCAGATTGATTTTTCATTATGTTCCTTTCAATGTTACAATAGATATTTATACATGCCTAAGCATCCAATACCATGGAACGAAAACCATCTCATCCAAAACCATGGAACAAAAACCATCGTGTCCAAAACCATGTGCAAAAAATCATGCACAAAACCATAGGTTGTTTCGCGCAACCTAATATAGGGTCCAAATACAAAAGAGTGGGCTTACCTACCCCTCAAACGCCTTGTGACCCCCCCACTATGCAATCGGCGCAACGAAGGGGGGGCTCTACCCCCCTTCTAACCCCCCAATTAACTACGTGGGGTAGTCGTGGAAAGAATATAACACAACCCAACAATCCTATTGATGTGGAAATTCAATTTACTCAATTTGACTAAGGCTAAAGTCAAATTGAGGCTTTCTTACTACATTTTTCAACACTCCCTCTTAGTAAGAAAGGGTTTTTTTCACCACCACTATCCCTCACCTATGGAATTTTAATATAACTCTTGACAATTCCTTTGTCAAGATGTCGACATCTTGCTTCTTAGTTGCAATGTATTGTAGGAACATAATTCTCCTATGCACACAATCTTGCAAATGGTGATACCAAACATCAATGTGTTTGGACCAATAATGAAATAACGGATTCTCAGAGAGCTTAATGAAATTATGGTTATCACAATATATCACTGTTGGAGCCATCTCTTGACCAAAAAGACCCACAAGTATTTTCCTTATCCATAGGGCCTCACATGCTGCTTGAATTGTGGCCATGTATTTAACCTTTGTTGAGTTGAGTGCCACAAACATCTACTTCTTATTGTACAAGGAAATAGCTGCAGAACCAACATTGAAGATAACTCCTGAAGTAATTTTCCTATCTGATGGACTCCCTACCCAATCTGCATCGGTAAAGCCTTGGAGATTCAATCCCTCTGTCCTCTTGTACCATAATGCATACTCAGTAGTGCCTCTGAGGTACCATAACACATGCTTTTATTCCTTCCAATACAATTTGGTAGGATTCACCATAGCTTGATTAAGCTAGTTTACTCTATAGCATATGTTGGGTCTTGTGTTCACAAGATACATCAAAGACCCCACAAGCTGCCTGTAAATGGTAGCATCAACCTCTTCACTTGAAGTGGCATTTTCCTTCCTCTAGTTTGTAGCTAGAGGTGTGTCCATAGGCTTACAATTCTCCATGCAAAATATTTGAACTATTCTAGAAGCATACTTCCCATGAGATACAAACAATTCCCCATCACCTTGCCATACTTCCATCCCGAGGAAGTAATTCATTAATCCCATGTGTTTCATCTTAAATTCCTTGCAAGACTCTCTTTGCAAGAGAAAATTAGCTGCTCATCACCTGTCAATATTAAATCATCAACATATAAAAGAAGAATAAGCAACTTACCATCTATCACAATGTGAAAGAGGTTTGCACCTTCTTCACTTTTTGTGAAGCCCAATCCAATGAGATAACTGTCGATCTGGTTGTACCATGCTTGAGGCGCCTATTTGAGACCATACCATGATCTCCTGAGTCTTCACACATGTGACTCCCAATCATATATCTCAAATGATTTTGGCTTATCTACGTAAATTTCCTCCTCAGCAACATCATTGAGAAAGGTAAGCTTCACATTCATCTAGTGGATTTTCCACCCCATCTGCACCACCAATGCTAGAATGTATCTGATTGAGGAATATCTTGCAACTGGTGAAATTTTTTCCTTGTAGTCCACTCCCTCTATCTGAGAAAATCCTTTGGCCACAAATTTGGCCTTGTACTTCTCGACGCTCCTATCAATTTCACGTTTCACTTTGTAGATCCATCGCAAACCAGCCACTGATTTCCCTTTTGGTCTCAACATCACCTCCCATAAATTTTTCTCCATGATAGATTCATATTCTTCCACCATGAAATCAAGCCAAATAGGTTGAGAAACTACTTCCTCAAATGATGAAGGCTTTATAGCAATGAGCTATGTCACGAGAGCCATGTAATCAATGTACGTATCAAGTGATCTCCTCTTCCCGCGTTGTGATGTAGGATATATCACATTCTCCCTTGCATCCTGCAGCAATTTGTCAACTTCTCTAGTTCTCTTTCTCTCCTCTCTAGAAAATTCTGGTTGCATGGACGCCTCCAATCTACTTGATGTTTGCTCCACTACATGTGGCTACTCCACAACCTCTTGAAGCTCATCCTCAGAATCCTCTTTTGGAGCTAGAAGCTCTTGCTCTAGTTGGTTTCTCATCTCTCATTCCAAAGAGCATATCATAACCTTCTCCTCATCAAACTTGACATCTCTCCTCACCATTGACATCCTCAGTGAAGGAAAACACACACGATAATTATGTGGAGTTTTGGTGTATCCTACAAAAAACCCAATGATACTGTAGGCTCAAGTTTCTTCCTCGAATCCTTGGAGACATGACACTATATTGAAGCTCCAAATTTTTTGAAATGAGACACATTAGGCTTTCTCCCAGAGAAAGATTCCTCTGATGTTATCATCCAAAGTATTCTATGAGACTCTGGTTCTGTAAGTAGATTGTTGTGTTGCATGCTTCTACCCATATATGCAATGACAACCCCTGATCATGCAACATGGCCCTTGCTTCTCCCACTATGCTCTTGTTCTTCCTCTCAACTACCCCATTTTGCTGTG
This sequence comes from Pinus taeda, assembly GCA_000404065.3. Lineage (NCBI taxonomy): Eukaryota > Viridiplantae > Streptophyta > Pinopsida > Pinales > Pinaceae > Pinus > Pinus taeda. Next base: position 118,703 of record APFE031302655.1, read on the forward strand.
GGTTATGCGGTGCTATTAGTTCCCTTCGAATACCTTCTTTTGCACAAGAATATTTGAAGGCATGCGAAAAAAAATCACCTCCTTTGTCACTCTTGAGATCCTTCACCTTATTCCTAGTATTCTTCTCAATGAATGCCTTGAATTCAACAAATTTTGAGAAAACTTCATCCTTATTCTGCATGAAGAAGATCCAACATTTTATAAATAAATCATCCATAAAAATAACATAATACTTATGTTTTGTTGTGGAGGCTTTAGAAAATGGTCCAAAAACATTGGAGTGGACTCGATCCAATATTGCATATTCTCTACTCTCTTAGTCATGGAAAGTGGATTTGACATATTTCCCCAATGTGTAATCCTTGAAGACATCCTCCTGATTAAGGGATCCTTTAGGGAAATCAATGGTAATTTGCTGCATGATTTTTAAGTCACCATGGTGTAGATGACCCAATCTCCTATTCCAGAGTTCTCCAACATCTCGACTCTGCACTTTTTTAGCCTTACTGCTCAATGTAGTGCAATCTCTCACCTCAAGTTTGTATAGGTTCTTCACACAAACCTTGATCTGATTCTCTTTCCCAATAGCTATGTGTCTCAGAAAGGATTTCGCTTTACTGAAAATAAAATCATAGCCACGTTCTTCTTCAGCCCAAGTACAAACATAACATATTTGAGGTGAAGGTGAGAGGATTTTTCCCTCTCAAAGGTGATAGTACCAATTCCTATAGCACTGTACCTCCCATCATCCCCCATTTTGATATGCATCTAGAGATCCTTCTCCTTCAGGCTACTAAAAAAATCCTTGCACCTTGTCATATGGAACAAGGCATCATAATCAAGGTACCACACACTCCCCATAACATTATTGGGCATGCATGCTATTAGGGTGAAGTCTAATTCAAATTGTGAAGTCAGTGCTTCACCTCCTGCTCCTCTTGAAGGATTCTTGGTAGACTTCTTGTGCTAACATTTTGTTGCATAGTGCACAAATTCGTGGTAGTAGAAGCATTTTATCTTACTCAAGTCTTTCTTCTTTCCATTATTTTGGTTGGATTCAGGTTTTCTCTGGGTCTTCTTCCCTTTACCCTTCTTCCCCTTTCCAACCAAGGAAAATTCTCTTCATCCTAAACTTTGGATGATACCCCATCTCTGTTATTTCTCCTAAACTCTTCTTGAACCAAATCAGACCAAAACCTTTCCCAATTCGATAATTTTTTCCTTTCATTCATAGAGTCCTCGTAGTTGTGCCAAGATTTTGGAAGGCCTAAAAGAGCTAGGCTCACAGGGTCATCTTCTGCAACATTCACACCAAACCCTCCAAGGTCATATTCAACTTTTGTAAACCTGGAGAGATATTTAGGAATAATATCATTCTTCTGCATTCTAATGTCTTGAAGTTTTTCTTTCAGGGCCAATTTTCTATGCCCACTACTATTTTCGAATAGCTCAGTCAGTGTCTTCCACATAGAAAATTGTGTCTCGTTGTCATGGATATTTGAGACCTCATGGTCTCTCAAACATTCCAAAAGAATTCATAGGGATGAAGCTCTTGGGTTTGGGCCCAACCCTAGCAGCCTAGGTCCCACTTGTGTATTTCTATTTCTCTTACCCTAGAATGTTGATTAGCTGTTGCAGTTCAATAGAGTTTATTTATATCTATTTTAGCCTAAAATATTGATTAGTTGCTATAGTTCAATAGAGTATAACTCCTCAAAACGTTTGTGACTGTGATCCATATGTCACCTCTCTCATGGGAGTAGGATTAGAGAACTCCACCATTGCAACCCAAAAATAGTGTGTGATTTCTTGTCTATGATTTATTGGAAAAGTTTACATTTGGTATCTTGCTTCACATGTGATTGTTGTAGCTTAGAAGGTAATTCATTGCATAGATCAAGTTCTTATTCTTAGTTAGATAGTTTGCTTATGATTTCTTGGAAAGGTTTACATTTGGCATCTTTCTTTACATATGATTGATGTAGCGTAGGAAGTAGTTCATTGCATAGATCAAGTTCTTAGCATTAGTTAGATAGTTTCCAAATTAAATTCATCTTGTCTAGCATTAACTGTAATATTTGGCAAATGAAAAGAGGAATAGGTGCATGTAATGTTGCAGGGCTGTTGGATTTGCAGGCAACGAATCTTTTCACCAACTCCACCTAGGAATTCTCCACTCTCTTCTGATGAATGCCAACCCATGTTCTTGTTCTCAATTTTTTGGTCACCATAAGCATCCCTATTAGCCGAAATCCAACCTTCTTGAAGTGTTGGGCTTGGCTAGGGGTTTTTTTCACCTTCCCTACACTCCCCACAACTTCATTCAACTTGTCATCACTTCATCCCATCATCCTTACCCTCTAAACCCTCTCGTCCAACTTCCTGTCGCATTACAAGAATCTCAACTCAAGAATGCATGCATTATTTGTCTAATTCACACTTGTATATTAAGTAAGGTCATAATTTCAAAATTCAGAACAAAAGAAATAATGATATTCACTCTTGTAGGAAAGAAAAAGGAATGAAGGGAATGGAATTGGTTAGATAGTTTCCAAATTCAATTCATCTTCTCCAATATTAACTATAATATTTTGCAAATGAAAAGAGGAACCAAATTTTCTCAAAATTCGTGGTTTTTGTCTCTTAGGGTTGAACCATAACCCCTAAGATATAAATCCATAATCGAGGAAGAATAAAACACCAATTATGACATGCCTTTTTAAAAGATAGGTTATGCCTGTTTATTTGAATTCACGTGTTCCTTGTCATTTAATGCAGATTCCTGGTGTTGGGAACCAAATCCACTATTTGAGGGATTTTGGAGGGGAAAGCTTCCTCCTTTCAAGGAAAATGCTTCCTAATCATTTTGTATAAGTACCAATTCTAATTTTCCTCTAGGGGTGGGTTTTGCTTAGTCTTCTTGTGGAGAGAAATTGTATTTTTTACAACTCCACTTCATTTCTTGCAGGGATGTAATTGTATTGATGGAAATAATGAAGTTTGGTTCCACTTTCAGCTTCTAAATCTTATTTTCCTTCATAGACTCTGATTTTCCTTGGGCTTGGTCATCCTAGGAGACTCAGAGCCCTTTTGTATAATTTACTTTTCTTATTTTCACTTCTTATTAACATGCATATCTTGTTCTTTTTATTTTATTTTATTTCTGCATTTAGTATTGATGATTTCTTGTTGTAGGATTGGGTTAAATGGTTTAAGTGAGTTATTTTGCAGGATCAAAAGCATGATTTAATTCTTGGAACAATTTTGAAATTTCATAGTAATAATTGAGCTACTTGGATTAGTTTTCTTATTCACAATCTAAATTTCTAGAAGTCCCTTGTAGAAAATAGTAGTAATTTTCTGCTATTTTTTAGAAAATTTAATGAGCTTCAATTGTGTTGATTCCACTTGCACTAGGATAATTGTTCTGCATAAGACAAATGGGGTTTTGCAATGTTAGTTTTGACATATTTTAACACACCATTATCATTGAGCATTGTTTCCATTCGATCCTTCTAGGCTATGGAATTTGAGCTACCCTCCAGGGCATACTACAATCTCAATCCATTGAAAGATATCCTCTCGTTCCTGAAGAAAAAATGCTGCACTGAAGCTGCAAAATCAAAATTACTGAGAGACAAGTTTGAAACATTGGTTCTAATGTGATTTGAAGGCTTTGATACCATGTATAAATTTGATAGAAATTGCAACTGTTCAATATTTCAAAATGAAAAAAAAGAAACACAATTCTACTCTACTGATACGTGGAATGGAAACCACAATTTAGAACAACATGCATAGACATGTAATGATAAAAACAACAAATAAACAATTATTTATAGGGGAACCCAGCTGGGAAAAACCCCTCAAGCCTCTTCACATTAATTAGTTCAATAAAGTAACAATCTAGCCTGCTAGCTCGAGCTCTTAGCTCAACTTGCAAAAGAATAATTGTTCTCTCTGCTCAATAACAAACTCTATCCAACACTTAGCCAATTATTTTCTCACCAAACCTCCTATTTCCTTGCACAAATACTAAGGAATTATCTCCTCAAAATTAGGAATTTCCTCCAAATTGATTGCGCAATTCCCAAGGATTTACCTTTTGACTCATGCAACACCTGTACACTCAAAACTAGTCTACAATTGATGTTACACTACCTTGTCATCTGCACTTCAACTGAGGAAATTAAATCACTTGCATGCGTTAGCTGTTTTGGGTTGATTGATTAGTTAACTAGCATATCTATGAGTTAGATTATTGTCCCACTGGATAATTGACCTTCAATTGACTCTATCAATTGTTAGAGGTTAGTTAACTGAATACAACTGTTAATAACTAAACTAGATTACTAAAATTTAGCAATCACACATGCATAACTGAACTCCAAGCCCTCTAACTGGAATTTACTGAGATAACTGAGTGACAAGATCTATGTCACACTAGTTAACTGCTTCCAATCTGTCTTGTTGATGTGGAAATTCAATTTACTCAATTTGACTAAGGCTAAAGTCAAATTGAGCCTTTCTTGCTACAATTTTTCAACAAAGATATGACAAAAGCCCGAGCTAACATTTCACTCTTTGAGCTCCCAAAGATAATGGGTCAACAGGAATTGATTCTCGAGGCACTCTCATCACACACTTTGGCAAGTAAATATGTTTTTGCTTCTCATGTCATGTCTGGTAACTCTTGTGACATCATCAAATTTGTTGTAAATGCTGTAAATTTAAGTTCAAACACTCTCTTCCCTCCATTTTTGTTAACTTTCGAAATTTTTAATTATAATGTTCACAACTATTTGGTTGATTTTGGCACATTAGCAAATGTCATGCCATTTTCAGTTGCTAAGAGAATAAATGAAAATGGGATAAAAGTGATGCACATATCATACAACTGGATAGATCATTTGTCTAGGTCATTGGTGAACTCAACAATGTTATTATATGTTTGTTATTTGATCATAGAGTTCACCAGCGCATAAATATCATAGTTGTGGACATTCCCGAAACCTATGGTTTACTGCTAAGCAGATATTGGTCCAACAAAGTCCAAGGATACTTTGTGATAGACTGGTCTCATTTATGGCTTCCATACAAGGTAAGAAATAACCATATTCGAGTTGAAATTGATCCCTACATGAAGCATACTGTGACACAACTTGAGGAAAAAAATGAACCAATGGGATTTGCAAAGGTGATCTTCAGAACTTGATTTTTGGAAGTAGATCACAAATGTTATCTAGCACAACCTTCACCCATCCCACCTGATACATAGTTGGAACTCCTTCCTATAATCCAACTGGTGCTAATGACTTTTGTATAGTAGATGTAGATAGTACTAGTATAGGACGTAGCTCTAGCATTTCTAACACTTGGATTTTATATTTTGACAGTTTGAAAATGCAAGAGGGCTCTAGAGTTGGTTGAATTTTAGTAGACCTGAAAAAAATAAAACATTTCATCTCTATCCCCTTGGAGTTTGAGTGCACCAACAATGTTGTTGAATATGAATCACTCATCCTGGGTTTCGAAAAAGTCATCGACCTTAAATTTGAGGTACTCAATCAATAGATGACTATAAAATCTTCATACACCAGGTACATAATGCTATACATTGTGTGTCACCTAATCTCAAAATTTACCAATAAGAGGTATGACATTTGATTTCACAATTTCAAGCTTTTAGTATTGTTTATGTTCCTAGAATCTGTAACATTATTGTCGATATATTAACAAATGATGTTGCTTGGTTGTCACCATTAAGGGATGGCTTTTCTGTTGAAATTATTTACAGGCCATTCGTTCCTGATAATATTACTAATTTTCGTTTTTTCAATGACAACCATCAAATACTGGATTTTATGGTGTACGTTGATGTGTTCAAAGACACAACCATCGACGAAGACGAGCACGAGAAAGCATTGTAGGATGCAGCTCAAGAAAAAAAGTAAACGCCATGCCCAAGGGCATGGTTTCACTAGAAAAGTTGTATGACTTGCAGAATTGATTTGAAGGGCCAGTAAACATGAAGACTCATAGCTCGACTCTATCGCACGAATAGATAAATCTTGTTATAGAAGAAGATATGAAGTTTTTTAATCGTGGTACTCGTTGCACACCTTAAGAGTGGAAAGCTCTCATCCGCCTTTTCAAGCAGCACATAGATGTTTTTGCGTGGACATACGATGAGATCATGAATTACGACACATAAATAATCTAACACGTGATTCCAATTAAGGAAGAGGACAAGCCTTTTCAGCAGAACGCTGTGGAAATTTCATCCAACTCTTGAGCCCCTGATTCAGTAAGAGTTGACGAAGCAGTTAGATGATCAGATCATTTTAAAAGTGCGAAATTCAACATGGGTCTCAAATTTGGTTCTTGTAAGGAAGAAGTTCGACGAAATACGCCTACACATGGATTTTCACAATCTGAATCATGCCTCAGATAAAAATAATTATCCAATGTCGTCAATGGAATAGATTTTACATATAATATTGGGATCTTAAATGTTTTCATTGTTGGACAATTTTTCATGCTACAAGCAAGTTCTAGTGTCAAAACCCGATAGGCATGAGACAACCTTTCAAACCAAGTTGGGTATGTTTTCTTTCAAGAGAATGCATTTTGGGCTTATTAATGCAGGTGCAACCTTCCAGAATGCTATGGACATCAAATTTCATAGTTTTACTGGACATATCATAGTGGTCTACCTAGATGACATGATAATGTTTTCGAAAAGAAGATCTAACCACTTATGCCATCTAAAGCAAATTTTCAAGTGATGTGTCAAATATAGGATATCTCTTAATCACAAGATGAGTATTTTCATAGTGTCCGAGGGAAATATCTTGGGACATATCATCATAAAGAGTGGGATTAAGGTGGACCTTAAATGGGTGAGAACTATTACTCTGATTCCCTTCTCAGTGAACAAGAAATTCAGGCAGTAATTCTTGGGGAAAATCAATTTCCTTTGTAAATTCATCTTGGACTATGCACAAATAGTGAAACCGCTGCAAGAGACGATAAAGGAGGATGCGATCTACAAATGGGATAAAAGGTAAAAGTATGCATTTTCTTGTGTAAAGAAAGAAATCACAGAAGCACCAACACTATATAGCCAAAATTTCAGTAAATATTTGTTGCTATACACCTTCACTTTTGATACTACCCTTGTTGTCATTCTTACACAAAATGATGATTAAGATAACGAGCATCCCATATCATTCATAAGTGTCAACTTGTAAGGACTTACTCAATTATCCCGCCATCGATAAACAAGATTATGCAGTCTACAAGACAATAAAATGCTTTAAGACTTATCTTATAAAGAATCATGTTATTATCTTTGTGCCACAACCAATTTTTAGATCATTTCTTTGTTCAACAAGAGATGGGTTAAAGAAGAGAAAACTGGATGACCAACTTGCAGGAGTACGATATTGAGTTCAAACTAGTTCACACAATCAAGGGCCATGGTCTATGTCGGCTAGTAGTAGAAGCAACAAGTTCACCAGAAGATGACTCTTTTGGATGGGAGCTTGAAATAGAAATGTATACTAACGAACAAGCTATCCCCACTAACACACCAACCTCTTTGTATGCATATGTGTGATAGTATCTTGAGCATGGTACCCTTCCCTCTCATTTATCAGCGAGACAAAAGAGGGCTACTATGTTGAAAGCTATTTCTTATCAGTTGGTACACAGAATGATTTTCAGGAAGCATCATAATGCGGTCCTGCTCAGATGCTTGGAAGCACCATATTCAAAAAGGGTATTGTGTGACCTCCATGGTAGACCATCCAGAGGAAATTTCATGGGTGACACTACTACCCATAAAGTTATGCAGGATGATTTCTATCAGCCCACACTTTTAAAATATGCTAATGATTATGCACCCACTTTTATAATATGGTTTGATAAGAATTCTTAGGGGAAAAGGGAATTCAGTGTGTGTGACTTAGTATTGAAGTGGCACAAAGCTCATGAAGAGAAGGGGAAACCCACTAAGTTCCAATCTCTATGGATCAAACCATTTTTTGTTTGTAAGAAGCTTGGCCATCACACCTATCGTCTCCAATATTTATACGGAAGGCTGAATCTCTTCCTGTAAATGGACACTATTTGAAACAATATTTCCAGTGACATTCTAGGGCTATGCCCTATCCTATGTACATAGTCTGTTGTTTGTTTTTTTGTTTGTTCGTCATGTTCAATCTTTTTTCTCATCTTTTCATTTTATAAATAAGCCTCGTGTGAAGTGTGTGCTCGGTTCCATGTGTGTGGTAGAATTGAAAAGGGCTTAGTGACACTACAACATTTGGCTAACCTTCTGTCCTTCTTCTTCATCTTGATTACACCTTTTGGTTGACGATGTTTCGATGGAAAATATGATCATTGCGTAAGGAAAGATTTGTGTCAAAACATGATATTCATGTCTATTTTAGAAACCTCATGCCTACACTTGTTTCTTTATGTTTTGGTGTTTTCCATGTTGATCCAATCAAGTAGATAAGGACAAGGGGAAAATATTAACAAGAATACTAATATCAGGGGTTTTATATATGCTTCTTTGGAGGGACAAACTCCTCCTATCTCAATAAGTCAGGATCCCTCTTCCACCCCATGAAATAAATAAGTGTCGAAGCACAATTATGTTAAAATAACAAAAGAAAGGGTGAAAGAGAGAGTCTTCCTGTGTAGGGAGGTGAAGCAAATAACTTCGCCAGGGTACTATCCAGGCTCACTAGAAATGAAACAACAACTCTGTCTAGGTATTTCCTAGGTCTACTAGTAGAAAAGAAACACCATATATGAAAACTCATAATTTGAATATCTAGAGCTCGTGAACTACATTACCTTGCTTCCGAATCAAAAAATTGTGATATGGTTGGCCTTATGATTGTGTTCATCCAAGAATGGATGAAGGAGACTATGTTTATACATGAGGTAAGTGGGGAAGCCAAATTAATATGCACGATGAATCAATACTTCCTGAGAAACTAGACCCTACACGAGATATTTGACCAAGGGAGTGAAGTTAGAATTCATCTAGTTTGTCGCCAAGTGTTTTCACTGCTACAACACCCTCCAAAATTTTGGCCTACGTCCAAATTATGGAGCCTAATTTGACTTTTCTTGTTTTCATTTCTTGCATTAAGAGTCATTACATATGTTTTCTCTAAGTGTCCTAGTCTCCTTTGCAAGAAAACCAAAGTGTTGTCTTTTAGCATGGCAAGCATCGTATATCGCACAAATGTAGTTTTGGTTTGTTTCAAGGGGTAATATTAGTGATAACGAGTCATAATTATAATGAAGACATATATTACACTCATTCCAAAAGTTTCAAGCACTGTCACACAAATGTTGTCACTTTCATTGCAAAGAGTACATTCAGTGTCGCACTTGGGGGAAGTTGTTACATTGTCGTCACATTGGGGGAATTATGTTGTTCATGCATTATGATTTATCAATTTTGTGTCATCAATTGCTCTAAGTGTGTGATCATGCTCATGTTTTTTCCTTGTTCACTTTGGCCTTACTTATCCCACGCTTAGCCAAATCCAAAAAAGTGCCTTCCTAATCAACTTGACCTCAGTGAGCCTTCCTAAACTGTGCGCTACGCAGTCTTAACCCTAAAGCTCAGACCTTGCCTCTTGGAACTATACAATGCATAGTTCCTGCCTTCTAGAACTATGCACTGCGTAGTCTTAGTTCTCAAACATGACCATTGAGCTCTAGAACTGCACAATCCATGCCTTCCAGTCACCTTCTTCTGTGTATTTTTCCATATCAAGCATCAAGCCTCCAACCTAACTCCTTGAACTGCAGAACTGTACAAGCCCTAGGACTTTGTCCCTCCATAACTGTTTAATTGTATTTCCCAAGCTTGCCTGAACTGCACACTACATAGTCTCAAGGATCAGTTCTGACCCCTAACCTCTTGAGCTACACAACTATGCAATCCTTGAGCTACTCTCTCATCCCATCCCCTAGTTCCAACTCAGTTAACGGTTTTCATGAAGCATGTTAGATTAGGGGTTTATTAGACTAATGTCGTCTTGTCATGAGTGGATTTTAGTTGTAAGTATTATATCATGTTATGACATGATGATGATGAAGGAGATGAAGAAGGAGACCTTGCTAAAAGACACCTTTGTAGCTGCAAGGACAAGCTCATCAATAAATAAAAGATAAAGGGACACCAGAGTGCGACAACAGTTGGATATCAATATCATATTGAAGACTCCCTAGCTTCAAGCCTTATGGAGGAGGAAGAAGAAGAACATGTACCATATTTAATGAGGACACAAATATAGCAACAAGAAGAATGTCTTGGCATTTCCATATCATAATGTAGTTCATGTCATCAATGCCTTGTCATGTATTATCAAAGTTCCATGTCAGCATTGGCCAAATCATTTTTGGATTATGTAATTTCAATGTATAAGAAATGTAATGGAAAGTGGAAGTCCAAGAGGCATGTATAGAATGTGAAAAGTCATAAAGGAGTTAAAAGTTCATAGACAATTCAAACAATCATCAGGATAGTCCAAGAGTCACAGGGGAGGTGAATGGTCACCCCATTTGCTATATATACACCCTCATAGCTCATGCAAAGGAATTTTCACCTTGGCTCCTCCTACCAGACAGTAGAGAGGAAGATATTTCATTTGGAGGATCAAGTGGTTGCTATAACAAGCCACTATTGGAGCTGGTGGTGTTCATTATATTGACGTATCTGGGAAATTTTGCTTAATTTTGAAGCTTGTTGAGCCGACACACTTTCATGTGTATGTCGTAAATATTGTAAGATTGTTCTTTGAATGTTTGCGATGTATGTTGTTTTCATTTGTACTAAGGAAATTGAACTATTCCCATGGCTTTGGTATTTATCTTGTTGAAGGTGTGTTGTATGTGTTTTAACAACCATTGCTTCTATGTGAACTATTTCACTAGTTTATAAATGATTCATTCATATGTATATGCTCGTGTGTCTTTACTAAATCCATACTATTACTTTTTTTTAAAGACTCACTTTTATCTCCCTTTCGGTAGAACAATCTTGATTCATTCTACAGCTGAACATTCCATCAGGCATACTCACTTGTTCATAAAAAATTACATGTACATTACTCCCTTGTGTTGACCATCGTAGCCAAGGAAAATCTCTAAGAACATATGGCAACTACACCTTATTCCCATAAGGGCTACTACACCAAATGGTGTGTAGCCTAATTGGGACTTTTCATTGGGGATACCCCCTTGCATATTGGCGGTATCTAGCACCATCAATAGGCTCTAGCAACCTAGCCCACTTAGTTGGAAAAGGAGGATTTTGAGTGTTTTATAAAACGATCACCTCACAAATGGAATCACAGAGATATGCCGCCTCCATTTTTAGGCAAGAACCCCCAAAATAATAATAGTTTTAAATATTTGGCTAAATCTTGAAAATTCAATAAGTCGAGAGCCCCAATAGATGACTCCCTTAGAAAAATATGATCCACACAATCAAGAGCTGGAGAAGAAATCAACCCCTTCGAACAATGTGGAATTGAGATCCATAAAAAATAGGTAAATACCAATTATCTAAGAAACAACTATGGCATAAATGGAAAAGAAACCCAAAACTAGAGAATAAGAGGACATGGAACTAGATGCACTAGACCTACCAATATTATCAAAATATTGTAAAGGAAACACTTAATTCCATAGCATCGGGTCAAAACCTTATAAAATCCTACCTTAAATCTCATATTTAGGCTCAAAAAATCCCCTCAGGCATGCATGTTTATATTATGAACATAATATATAATTAATAATTAATAATAATTGGTATATTGAATAGAAATGTCCTAAAGGAAATGATTACTCATGAAATGGCACCTTGCCTAATATATAAACAATACACTCATTTGTAACCAAAACATATCATTCATTCATACATTATTCAATATATATTTACTTATCCTAAATGGATTACTTAATACTCCAGGTATTTTGGATTAATTAACTCATGAAACAAGTTTGGATATCACATTTGGTATTAGATCCAACTCTAATCCTGAACTTTTGCATGTCCCATCTCAAACGTCATCTAACCTAGCTTTTGGATGCAATCATCATTTTTTACATAGTTTCTCTATCTTCGGCTAAAAAAAGAAAAGAAAAAAAAAACCACTGCCAATTATATTAAAAATAATAGTGAGGAGAAAAATAAATAATTGATGATTATGAATGTATATATTAGTTCAATGTCATAACCATGTTTGAAAAGTAAATCGACATAATTCTCAGTTTACCTTGGTTTAAAACACTAGGTTCCTTCATATTAAACATGGAGAAAAAGCTTTTGAATTTTCCCACTAAAAAGAAGAAGGTGAAACTTCAAGACATTACAATATAGTTAGATTCATTTGTACCTTCTTACAAAGATTTAAGATATATATCAAAGGTAATCAGTTAGGAAATTCAAATTCAATATCAAAGATGCAGAAATAAATTGAAGGAGTTATCTCCAATAAAAATGAAGAAGTATCTCATTTAAAAGATCATAGTCAGAAACTACTTGCACAAGTTAAGAAGTGTAAAGTCACGAAGAAAAAATTAGAACATGAAAATGAATCTCTTGAGAAGAAACTCAATGGAATCTTACTATAAACTAAAGGACAAGGAGAAAATACTGGTCTAGATAATATCATGATTCAGAAGGATTTCCATCCAATCAAAGTAAAGACATACTTCAATGTTGCAGTACAAAAAATTTAAACTCCTAATGAAGATCCACTAATCAAACAAGAAATATCAATGCGTGAAGGAAATGATATACCTAAATTAAATTAAGAAATCATCACAAGCATGATAAGGGAAAATCAAGTCATAAGAACTCCTTATCAACATCCTAATCATAAAAGTAGACGCCTCAACTAGTATGCATATTACATATCCATATCACTCAAGGCAGAAACAAAATTATGCTTCGAAAAATATCAATGATGAAACAATTCAGTCTTATGATAACAATTCATCCCGAGTATCCAATAACCATAAAATTCCATAGAAAATTATAGTGCGAAGCTTATGTGCCACGCTTAGAAGTTCATATCATCTTGTATGATCGAAGATGACAATTTCTATAATTGAGCAATATGAGAAGACATTGTGAGATAGGAAAACCTTCAGGAATTTCCATCAATAAGCTTTGAGGAAAAATATTTTCTAAAGGGGAAGAGAATGTTATGATCATAAATATATAATTTAACAATTAACAATATTTAATATTATTTAAGAGACATGTCCTAACATTCCAAGTAAAATACCTTCTAGTGGAGGTTTTTGCCGAAGCCCCTATAAAAATAGCTCAAAAATCTGTTTGTAGCGGAGGTGGATGGGTTGATGTTTTCTGGACGATTGATTTAAAATCTACAAATGTACCAATGATTTAATATCTATATAAACATTGGTGCCACATAGAACATGGTGCACCATAGAAATTTTATTTTTATAAAATAAACAAACACGGTGCGCTAAATAGTACAATGCACTAGTACTTGAACAATCAATAGCATTGAAAAAATGTTATTTTTAAAAGTTGTCGATACTATATACACCCGCAACACCAGTGCCCTTCATGTACTAAAATTCCTGGGTGCATACCAAGAAGGAGCACCGCTATAGTTTTTAAATTTTGAAAAAAAGTAGTATTATTTTCCAACGATGCACCGGTGTGGTAAATGTATTAAAATTCCCTGGGGCGTCTTCTAAAGAGCACCACTAGGTGGTTTTTAATTAAAAAAAAAGGAGCAGTGCTATATTCAAACAAAGAATTGGTGTGGTACCTGTATTAGAACACCCTAGGGTGTTTTAAAAAAAGATCCCCATATATTTTTTTATTTAAATAAAGCGCGGTGCTCTTGGATATCTTCCAAATCAGTGTGGTTATTGTAATGCACTAGAGGAGGGTTAAATAAAAAAAATTCTCTCGGTCGTAAATTTCATTTTTACCATCTACAGTGTTGGATATCTCTTAATCACTGGTGCCACTCTTGCGTCATGGAAGTTTCCTGAAGTCGGTGCTTCTCTTTCTCACCATCTTTCTGTACTGTGCTCACTGCCTGACTTTTCAATTTTTTCAAATAGTGGTAAAATTTGTTTTTCTCCATTACATGTCAACAATGTCTCCCCAATGACCAAATGTCTAGGTAATGTCTATGTTTCTCTCTAATTTAATATTTTAGCATATTAGAATTGAAAATTAGCTTAAAATTTCCATTGTTAGAAGAAAAATTCCGCAGTGTTCTCGATATGTTCAACTCGCACCAATAGCAGTGCACCCTATAAATTTACAGGGTTCACCACATTTCAGTGTGTGAAAATAATTCGCTGCTATTATTGTGATGCATTTCATAAATGAAAATGCACCGGGAAAGGTAGATATTATACGTTGGTGCATTACACCGAGTGCGTTTATATTTACCAAACACACCACAAAAATAATATTTAAAATATAGTTATAGATCAGTGTGTTCGATACCCTAAATGTTCTGTACCGATGCAAAAAGGTTATACGTGTGCACCGGTGCATAAGTGTGATGCACCATAATACAATTTAATTTTTTGAATCAACAATGATGTGTCATACGTATGTGCGCACCATTGCCAGTGCAATTGTGTTTAACGACACAACAGAGCCGGTGCATGATTGTGTTTTGGATGCACCAATGATTTTTTTTAATTGAAATTTATGTTTCCATATTTAGAAATACATTTTTCATTTAATCGTTCCCCTTCATCTACTCTAGCTGAGGATGCGGAGAAATCCAAGCACCATGTGTGTATTAAAAAATCCAAAGTCATTGCTAAGGTTGATCATTTCCACCATAGGAAGCTTAGGGAGTCTATTGAAATTGAGAAGCATGCTAGAAATCTCAACAGAGACGATGGTTGGAAATTGAGTAAGAGTTGTATTCCGACCCTCTCCTTATGATCCTCCTGTCTCTTTCCCTTTTTTTTTTTTTTATTTTCCCTCCTCCCTTTTTCTTTATATATTTCTATCATATTATTTATTTATATAATTAAAATAATTTTTCAAGCTCCTACGTGCTTTATAATATTTTATATCCTATTCTTAACCTCTTTGTTAATATTAAAGTAATTTCCATCCTCACATTTTATATATCTATATATATAGATATATATGACATATATTATCCTTTTATCTTTATTTTGATTCATTTTTTGACCCTATTTTTTAACTTAATAAATTATTGAGCTCCTAATTACTTTATTAATATATAATATCTTGAAACCTACCCTTAACCTCTCTTAACCTTATATTTTACAATATATAATATTTTGAACTAAACCTTATAACCTTATTATTATTTAATACTATATATAAACTCCTAACAACTATTTTATTAATATAACTTATTCCTTAACCCGATTATTAATTTATGAAGGTTCTTATCAATATATTACTATTTTATAACTAAATTTATAATGTTAAATAATCCTATTCCTTTTTTGAAACATTCTCTTAACCTCTCTTAACCTTATACGTTATAATATAGAATATGTTGGATCTAAACTTTATAACCTTATTATTTATTTAATATTAATAATAGTCTCCTAACAACTATTTTTATAATATTTATAGCTTATTTTAACTTCCTTATAACCTTATTATATTTTAAAATTATATAAAAATATCCTAACAACTATTTTATTAATATTTATAACTTATTCTTAACCCCCTTATTAATTTATGAAGTATTCTTAACAATATATTACTATTATTCGTACTCCTAACAACTAATTTATAACTAAATTTATAAATATTAAATAAATGTTGTTTGCCTTTTTAGAATTTTTATTTACATGTTTAACTAATCTCCATCTACTAGTTTTCAACGGCTGACCTTGGGCAATGATGCATCCTTGCTATTTATTCATGAAGATTATATGCTTTTTTCACCTTGTCTTGAGGATGAACCACATTAGTTGGTTCAAAACGTTAACCAAATCTTGATGATGTGATTAATATGAAAGACATTTATCTACAATATGGATCACAAAAGTCTAAGATCTAACAATTTTTTGTTGCTGTATTTTATGTATGAGGCAGATGCATTTTATATGTCAATCATGTAGCAGAGACATCAGTAGTAGGAGTAGGAGAAAATGGCGGACCCATCCAATATGGTCCAACCATGGATGGTCAGAGAGAGGGAGAACACCTAATTATTATCATATAATATACAATCTAGGAGTCTTACCTGGATCTCAAATATCCCTGCCACAAACTACCATGGTGCCATGGATTTCAGAAATGGAACTATGCAAATTTTATACTTTGTTAAACGTTACTAGTTCCAATGGTAAAATAAGAGTGAAATGAGAAGGCAGTGGTACAAAGAAAAATATATCATATTAGGGTTTCATGGGTCTTATCAGTCACACATCAAACACCATGAAAACTTGAAAGCATCCCTTTCACGCCACTGCCATATTGTACAATTGATGTCCTTCAAACCGGTGATGTGATGTATATGGCTTAGGCTCGTGACTTTCAATGACATGATGTATATGACTTAGGATCATGAATTTCAATGACCTGATGTATATGGCTTGGGTTCATGAACTTTAATGATCATTTTGGGTAGGATAGTTTTTAATAATATATCACACGGAACACCTTATTATGTATCCTTATCACATAATATTAATGAACCTTTTGATATAATATATTTGTGTTATCATTGCTGTAATATTCATCATACTGATTGAATACTTATCATACTGATTGAAAAATATTTAATAACCTAAAAAATTCGATTACACTTTTTCTAAATATTCAAATCAATTTAAATTTAATTGTCAACTTGGAATCCTAGAATAATATTATTGTGACACTGACGATGCCCTCCAAATTTGAAAAGGTTGTTGAATATTATTGTCAGGCCATGTTACACAGTAAAATGTCACTGCCATCATGTCAGTCTCCCTACTGTGTTGTGAAACCACATTCACCTATGCTCATGCTCCTCAAAATGGCTAAAAAACCCTCTTTGCCTAAGTTAAATGAATCATCGCGTCTGTTAATCAAATAACCACGCTGACGGGCGGATCCCAGTGTATCTGATGTGCTGCCAGCGCGGAAGCACACGTCTTTTCCATGCTGGTCCCATCTTACGAACAGCGCACCCTCCGTTTGTCCTGTTGAGCGCTGACCGGACCTCCTCTATAGTTGATCTGCGATGTCAGTGCGCCAGCTCAGTGTCTCACCCGCGCTGATCCTGTTTGGGCGAATTTGTTCTAACAACCAACCTTCCAGATCCCTCCAGACTTGGTTGTTAGCATTGTTGAGGTCGCCATCCTTTCTCTGGCATGTCTGTTCGACTGACCATCCACTTATCTTGGGGGAAAGCTCATCCTTTACCTATTCATGGAGACTCCTTCTCCTTTATAAGCCTCCTCCATTGCCCATGAGCAGCTAGTTTGGAACATATAGACTTTGATTGAGGAATTCTTAGTGCATTAGTGCTGCTCTTTGTAGGCATTTGGTGTGTTGTGTGAGGATTGCTTTGAGCTTGAGGAAGGTCATGAGCTTGTTGCTTTGTATGAGAGAGAGACCTCTTTGACTTGGGAGATTTGCTTCAAAGCTGAATGCTTGGAAGATATGCTGGTTGGACCCTCTAGAGAAGGACTCAGCGTCAGGAATTCGGTTGTACCTTACTCTATTTCCTGTTAATAAAGATAGATGACTATTCTTATGGTTCCATTTCCATTTTTCCTATGAATGATTAATGTAAATTGTACCCTTCCTGACTGATACATAGTTGTTGTTAGTAGATTTTACGCTTTTGTTTGCCCTCTCTTTACTTGTGCAGGTGTTCGTCCGCGGGGATAGCGGAGAATTGTGATCGGCTGGAGCGAAGGAGTGAGAGGATCATCTCTTCAACAAACATAGCGTTGGAATCCAAGTAGGTTTCTTTTACCCACTTGTTAACTACAACTAGGAACCTGCAGTATGAACTTGTGCAGCTAAGGGAACCTCCTCGATCCCCTGGTAATCAGGGATCCCTGCTAGCAACCCCTCCAGGTTGCGGATCACCGTCTCTGCCTGGTCATCTCCCGCGGGAGCCAAAGCCAAGGCGCCAACACCCTGATCTGCCCTCCGCGCCTCTGGAGCTAGGCTGAGGGGTCTCGCAGGTCCAACATCTGCACAGCAAGAGCATATATATTAAGACATGTACATGAAAAATACAAAAACATCATATAAACGAAAATGAAAAATCAAGTGTCATACCTCCGTCGTCCCACTGCTCTCCAGCAGGTAGCGGCATATCCGGATCTCCTCGGAAGTCAACACCGGCATACGGCCAGTCCTCGACAAAGATGACCTGGCGCTCCAACCACTCTCTGAAACAAAGGCCCCAGGACACTAATCGTCCACCACCTCCGTGAGGCATGACTCGAGACCACTTGGTGGCCCTCGTCTCCCGTGCATTGCGTGGTGGGTCTAACATCATGGTCTGCAACTGGAGAGCCGGCACCCGCTCGAACATCAACGGGAGCAGAAGAGAACCATAACCGAACTGCTTCGACTCTCCGCGTCGACAGTTGTTCAATTGCCTCTTCATGCTGTTCGTCACAGCTGCCGCCCAGTTAAAGATCATGGGCTCCAAGCAATCAAGAGCAAGTAAGAGATTGGCCTTTGAGGCCTCATGGTTCGCCAGGCTCCCCGCTGCCCACGTGACCAGGAAAAGGATGGTACAGAGAACTATGTCGGCACGCTCACCGACACCCACCGATGGGATACTGCACTTCCCACTCCGCGTCTTAACTGCCTGTGGGCAGACACGAGCCATCAATCGGTCTGGCATCTCGCTGCTAGGGTGTTGCCCCTCCAGAATGGGCACCGGACCTCGGCGAGACAACCCAGTCAAAAAATATATGTCACTGGAGTCGAACTCAATGTCTCGACCCCGGATGGTGAATTTTCCATCCACTGGGTTCCACGCCCTGATCAACAACTCCAGCAGATCTGGCTGAGCTCTCAGTCTTGGAGTAAGGAAGAACTTCAGCAAACCGCATGCCCGCATAGCATTGCGGCATCCGGCATCAGCAAAAGCGGCAACATCCTCATTGTCATGGTCCCTCTCCTGCCAAGTAAATGCCATTGTGCCCTGCAAAAGCACCCAAAGCCCATTTAGAAACTTGCATGGTGAAAAAGCATTTAAATTTTAAAAATTGATATGTCTCGGCGCCAGAGCGACTGTTTCTAAAACAGTCGCGCTGGAAATGGCCGCCCCGTGTATTTTTCACTGGGCCAGTGCGGAAGGACGCGGGTTTTCCGCGCTGACCCAGAACGGGCTACGTGTTGGAAAACCCGGTCAGCGCGGACCCGATAGGGAAACCCGCGCTGACCGAGAGCGTTCCAACACGCAAAGATTTTGGCCAAATGGCCAAATCTTACGGTCAAATCAGATAAAAACATAATCAAAATGCAAGGCAGGGCAAGAGGAACCTACCTGGAACAAGCGGTCGGGAAATCAGCGTCCAGATGAGGGAGAATCAGCTCCATCAACTTTGTAGTAATTTCACGTCCTTCAGAGCTCCAATGGTAAAATGGTAAAAATGGTTTTACAAACCTCCTATTTATAGTAAAATTTCCAAATTTGGTAAAATTTCTTTGTAAATGTGGGTTTTTTACTATAATTTTGCCATAAACTCATCTAGATGTGTTAAATTATGTCTTAATGCATATTTTATTATGGTTTTCCGACGTGTCAAATAGGTTTTACACGGGTATTTGTCATGTGCAGGTCCTCGAAACCAACATGGTCACGGTGGATTCCTATACACTTGATCCCAAAAATGTCGTCGTTAAGCTCTTTTCCGACACAAAACTAGAAAATATTGCCGAACCCCCTCTCAGCTCGTCTAAAAGGAACGAGAGGCGGTCGTTTTAAAGCTCTTTTTTGACCGTTTAAAATAACAAAGATCGCCGGGCGTTTGTCATTTCGCGCTCGTTATCGGTTCTAAAACGACGTGATACCGACCGCTTTTTTACTTTTTCGGGTCGATATCACTATTTATGAAAAGTACTCCTCGGTCGTAATGACCGGGCGGTTCTTTCGAGCATCGTTTTATACTTTTTCGGGCTCGAAAGACACAACTGTATGAAAAAGCGCCCCCCTGGAGTTTTCTTTTCAGCTGTCTTTTCAAACTCTCTAAATATGAAAAGGCGCTGAGCTCCTCCTTTGTCAGGCTCGTTAAAACTGAATGACATCGGGCTTTGTCGAAATGACGCTCTCCAAGCATATGCTATCCCCGTCAAGCTTGTCATCCAAAAATAATCGGGGTACTCGCCAGAAATGGCGGGGGAAATAAAGGAACCGTAATCGTCGTCATCGGCAGTATGTCGTTCTTGAACATGGCACTGTTTGCATTCGTGTCTAGGTGGGGACATCTCATCTCGCTTCACTTTTGCCTCCATGGGTTTGGGTTATCCTATTCGGCCACTCATCTGCTCATTGTCCTTTCGTTATGACCTCTGATCATTTGACCCCCAAATACTGCCAAATCCATCATTGTGCCACCGATATGTTCAAGAGAAGTTGACCTCTGCAAGTATAACCTCCCTTTGATATTTCACGCAAAACAAAACTTGTCTCTACCCGTCTCGCGTCGATGATGTGGGAAACATTATGGCCCACCATCGATAAAGATCACTTCCTGTCGACTTCAGCTCATTATCCAGGAGTGACCTAGAGATTCCCTTCAGGTACCTTGGGGCCTGCATGCCTTAATGGCAGGTCTTTCGTGTTCGACGCGAGGTCTTCATCATTGGCCTCCGATCGGATGATTCCGCGGGTGTTTGACATCGGCTCATTTATTCACATGCCGTGGATTGTACCTATAGTACCTTGAGGACCATCGTCATCATTGGTGGCCCCTCTCGCGTCTGTTAACAGCTTTCATCATTGGCTGGTAATCAGACGATGTTCAAGCATGTTCGATTTCGACACATCTATTCACATGTTTGAACTTGTACTTTGTTCGGATTCGGATGGAGCGCAAGACCCTGGTTCTAGTCCATTGTAGACCAGGTTGCGATTTTGTGGGACATCATTACATGACTCATTGACGGATGGCTGCGACCATACCTGAGTCTTCTTAAGGATGGCTGCGACCATACCTCTTATCATTATGGTCTCTTCAGCTGGGTGGCTGCGTCCACGCCACAAACCTTTCTTCATATGTCTTTTGGATGGCTGCGCCCATGCCTAGACTACATGTAATTAAAATATCAGTTGTATCTACCTGCAGGTTCTCCCTGGTGGTGCTCCAGTCCAGCAGTTTTGTAAAGCATTTCACCCCTCCCACTCTCTCGGGCTTCATGCTTTGGGGGGCATCTGTTACACAGTAAAATGTCACTGCCATCATGTCAGTCTCCCTATTGTGCTCTAAAACCACATTCACCTAAGCTCATGCTCCTTGAAATGGCTAAAACCCTCTTTGCCTAAGTTAACTGAGTCATCGCGTCTGTTTGTTAAATAACCGTGCTGACCAGCGGAGGCTAGTGTAACTGATGCGCTGCTAGCGCGGAAGCACACGTGTTTTCCGCGCTGGTCCAATTTCACAGACAGCGCGCCCTCCGCCTGTACCATTGAGCGCTGACTAGACCTCTTCTATAATAGATCTGCGATGCCAGCGCGCCAGCCCAGTTTTGCACCCGCGCTGATCCTGTTTAGGCGAATTTGTTTTAACAACCAACCTTCCAGATGACTCCAGACTTAGCTGCTAGCATTGTTGAGGTCGCCATCCTTTCTCTGGCATGTTTGTTCGACTGATCATCCACTTATCTTGGGGGAGAGCTCATCCTACTATTTCATGGAGATCCTTCTCCTTTATAAGCCTCCTCCATTGCCCCAATGAAGCAGCTAGTTTGGAACATATAGACTTTGATTTGAGGAATTTCTTTAGTGCATATACTGCTGCTTCTTTGTAGGCATTTGGTGTGTTGTGTGAGGATTGCTTTTGAGCTTGAGGAAGTTAGAGCTTGTTGCCTTGTATGGTTGAGAGAAGATACCTCTTTGACTTGGGAGATTATGCTTCAAAGGTGAATGCTTGGAAGACATGCTGGCTAGACCCTCTAGAGAAGGACTCAGCGTCAGGATTTCGGTTGTACCTTACTCTATTTTCTGATTAATAAAGATAGGTGACTACTCTTATGGTTCCATTTCCATTTGTCCTATGAATGATTAATGTAAATTGTATCATTCCTGACTGATACATAGTTGTTTTTAGTGGATTTTACGCTCGTGTTTGCTCTCTTTGCTTGTGCAGGTGTCCGTCCGTGAGGATAGTGGAGGACTGTGATCGGCTGGAGCGAAGGAACGAGAGGATCATCTCTTCGATGAACATAGCGTTGGAATCCAAGTAGGTTTCTTTTACCCACTTGTTAATTACAACTAGGAACCTGCAGTGTAGCATTGTTTGATTGTTGCTAGACCCCCTTTGGGCTAGTAGGGATCGCCTTTATCCGTAGAGGGGATTTACCTCTCCAACAGGGGGGAAATGACAATGGAATTAAGGGTGGTTGTCAGACTAAAAGTCTTAACAACATCATCAAAAGCAGCCAATGGGCATCATCACCAAATCAGACAGTGGCCATTGTCAAAGAAGCCAGTGGGCGTTCATCAACATCAAAGTAGCCAGTGGGCGTTCATCAACATCAAAGTAGCCAATGGGCGCTCTCAAGATTTTGTCATTGGACAAAGGATGTTGATTGCAAGCAAAGGACAGATGGATCCTTTTGTAGCTTGGCACATGATGGAGTTGTCAAGCAAAATTTCAGAGATGAATCAAACTTGCAGCTGACTCGTGTTCTCTTTGGATTGGAGTTTTTTTAGCATCCAGGTTTGGCGGTTTTCCAAGCAGTGTTTTTTGAGGATCAACAGTTTCAGCATGAGAACTTGGAAAATGGTTCCTAGTTCTTATTTTGGACTTATCATTGAGGGGGGGAATGTTAGCCTCACTCTCATGTGATGAAAACAATTATAAGTTCAAAACAATTAAATTAATTAAAATCAAGAAAGTTGGAATTAATCCTACCTTTCTAGATTGAGTTTGTTCCTCATGGTTAGGAGTAAGTTTAGGCTTAGTTGGTTGAGAGATTCTCTCCAACTAGTTAGGCTCCTAGATTAGTGTTTGGATGAGAGATTTGCTCAACCATAGTGTCCAAGATAGACGTACTATCTTGAGACAAACTTCCTCATGTATTTATATGTGTATCATAAACATTACATGGTGGGTGTGAGGAATATAATACAATGAGGCTGTGGTCTTTTCTGCCATGTCTGATTTGTGTATATGTTTGTTGTTTATTATATTAATGTTTTATTAGTTGATTGAATATCCTACAAAATAAAATAATAATTTAAAGAAAAAGTTTAAAAATTTTATACTAAAAAACAAATAAATAAAAGTGCATTAGATAAAAATAAATAAATTAATATATATTATATATATATATAAATACAGAATAAACACATTTAAATTATATTTTTAAAACATAAAAGTTAAAAAATAATATTTTAAAAAACATTAAAAAATTAGTCATTTTTCAAAAATATAATAAATTTAAAATAAAAATTATTAAAAACTATAGACATTATAAAAAAATTTAAATTTAAACCTAATATATGTAGAAATTTACAGGGTAAGTTCCTCAGACAGAACACCAAAAGGACACGCTCACAAACAGATCACAGATCAATACACCAGTATCTTGACGTGGTTAAAACCCTCAAAGAGGGAAACAGTCCACGGCCTGAGCCAACGCGGTCACTTCAGGCAATTTATTAATAAAAGAATGAAAATTTACATAAGCTTCTCTCGTGAACGATTAACCTACAAA
>APFE031302660.1:0-16813 GCA_000404065.3 Pinus taeda
AGGTTGAATTATACCAGCCTCTAGCATTTTTGCAACCATATGTTTAATTTCACTCTTTTGGGCATAGGGATATCTGTATGGCCTGATGTTTGGAGGAACACTTCTTGGAATCAAATGAATAGCATGATCATGATCACGAATAGGTGGGAGGCCTTTGGGAGTCTCAAATACCTTGGAATGATCGTCCAAGACTTTTTGGAGATCTGGAGAAATAGATGATTTTGATGTGGGAACCTCTAGCGAACATAACTATGCAATTACGCCTCATTGTTCCTTATTTAGAAGCTTTGTCATACCGTTAGACCTGATTATCTTTCCCAGTTTCCCTGCAATACCCCTTAATTCAACTTCATTTCCTTCCACACAAAATTTCATGAAAAGTTTTTGAAAATTAAAAGCTATTGTACCCAAGGATTGCAGCCATTGGACTCCTAGTACAACATCAGCACCACCCATTGGAATGGAAAGCATTGGGCTATTCAATCCATATTCTCCCATGGATAGCTTGATATTATGGCACTTTCCAAAGCAATATATGGTCCCTCCACTTGCAACCATCACATGACACTCTGGTGCTGGATATAGGAAGCAATTCAATTCCTTGGCTATCTTACAATGAATAAAATTATGGGTACTTCCCAAATCAATCAACATTATTACCTTTTTATTATTGATATGTCCTTCTATCTTGATCATTTAAGGAGTGGTAATTCCAGTGAATGCATTACAAGATATGGTCGGATTCATTTCTTATTTATCTACGGTTTGTTCCCAAGGTATATCCTCTTCTTTTGACATTTATTATTCCTTTTCTTCCTCCTCTTCACAATCTATGTAGAATAATTTCTTCTCAGCACACTTATGATCTTTAGTGTATTTGATATCACAACTGTAACAAAGCCCTTTTGCTATTTCTTTTTCCAATTGTTGTGGTGACAACCTTGTAGGTTGTGGAAGGCTAGGGCAACAACACTTCCATCTTTATAGTTGTGAGTGGTAGGCTTCCTGGCTGCCATAATTTTGCTTTCCATTTTTCTTGCTAACCCGAATGCGTTCTCCAATGAATTAGGTTCCCAAAGGCGAACATCATGTTAGATATTATCCTTTAAAGTACCTATGAACACATCAATCCTATGCTCCTTTGGAATATATTTTAACCTTATGTTCAATTTTTGGAAGTCCTCAATGTGCTCCATCATTGAACCCTGTTGTTTGAGATTTATCAATTGGCTCAAAAAGGTGTTTCTTTTTGTATCCTCATAATGTGCTATCATTTCTTCCATAAAAATTGCCCAAGTGACAATTTTTTTACGAAAGCGAAGCCATCGATACCATACAAACTGATTTAGTTCCAAATATAAAGTTGCAATACGTACCTTTTGTGTGTTTTGCACATTATGGAGATCAAAAAATTGCTCCATATGTAGTATCCATGTTCTGGGATCCTTGCCATCAAACTTCCTGATATCGATTTTTGGAACATGGTGGGTCTTCAATCCAACATTAGAGACTATGAAATCATGATTAACATTTCTTTTGTTTTCATCATGAGTTTCCTTTACTACCCTTTCACCATTAGTAACCATTTCTTGTAGCAATTTATTCAAATTTATCTTCAATTCTTCCATCTTAGCATCCATGCCATTCATCTTAGTGTCAATGCCATTCATCTTAGCCTCCATGCCATCCATCTTAAGTTGCACGCCATTCATATTAGCTTCCATGCCATTCATCTTGGCTTTAGTTACCTTTTGTGAGAGTGAAATTTGTCGTACTTGGTTTTGTAATTTTGATATATCATGTTGTATTTCTTCCTCTTCTTCACGAGTCATGCTAGAGCTTTCAGGTTGCTTACTAAGTGTTTCCATTTTATTTATTTGGGGCATCAATTAATGTTAATAATTCTTCACTATTCCCTTTGAATTACTTCAAACTAATTTTTCAAACCAATCTTATGCAAAATTTTAAAAACAAATACACACCTTTTTTTCACTTTGTAAGAGCTCGATATTGAATATGTTATATCTGTGTAACTGCGGATCTCAAATATCTGAAATAACGTCCTACAGTAGCCCTTTGAGTCATGTTTCTAACCCCACAAGTCTGATCAAGATTGGATTCTCCAAGGAAGAGTTATGCCAAATTTCCCATGGTGACCTGATTATAGACTAGTTCAGTAGAGCGAACTTCTACGAAGTGCCACATATCACTGTTTCAACTTAGTACCTAAAACTGATATACGAAAAACTACAGGCCGTCCTATTTCTAAAACTTCTTACGAAATTTTAATCTAATGCTCAGAACAAAAGTTAGGACGATGTTTCCCAGGTCACCTGTTTGGAATGTAATCAAGAGTCTGCAAAAACACTAACTTCCTCAGATCATATCTCTGAAAATATAGCGAGCAAAGCTCTAAAATTAGGATCCAAAGTTCAGAACGATTTCGGCTCAAAAGGGTTTCTTTTTTAGCTTATAAAACTTCGCATAAAAATAATTATAGCAAAAATTCCACGATGACCTATTTGGAGCAGCGAAACCCTAGAATCCAAAGCTCTGCTACCAAATGTTAGGAAACTAGCTCACAAAAAGATAGAAAAGACAGATAAATGCCTTATAAATAAGCCTCTTCGAGGGGGAAACCTCCTTTACATTACACAAATGAACAATTCTTGGATGATACAAATGACAAGACCTCCTTTCTATATATAGGAGTCTAAGGAGTTATAATATAATCAGAGCCAACATAACAATAATAATGTAAGCGCACAATAATAACAATTGGGGGATTCTACGGGGCACATTAATAACAATATGGGGACTACATGGGCACAACAATATAATAAGAGGGTTGTACTAATAACAATAAGGGGTTACACTAGTAGTATAGGGACCTAACAGTGAAACTCTCTATCACCAGACCACTTTCTTTGTGTGGTGTCACAAGTATGTCGCAAGCATGTTTGACTTGAAACCAGAGGGCTGAGAGGTAATTAATGTTTACAGGGTAGACCACAATCCTATGTCCCTTTCCCAGGTAGGTGGATGACTAGCTGAAGGGCTAATTACTAGCCTATGTTGAAAATGAAGAGGAGTAGTGATGATTGGAGCCATAACAACAATGATTGAGGAGGGGAAAGAAGGTGTAACAGGTTAACAGAAAACCCTAACCAATAATCAGTATTGTATAGAAGAAGGTACCAACTCTTGAAGCATGTTTTGCCAGAATTGTAGATTGATTGGGCCATCTTCTTGTCTAAGGAAAATATTATCACATCGTCAAATGGGAAGGAATTTTTATTGTACTCTCTCTCTGTTGAACATATGATATTAATAATAAGAATAATTGATAAAGGGTTTTCCCCATCTTAGGGATTTTTCCTTGGCTTGAGCCAATTCCTGCATTCCTTTTTCTTGGCTTGTCTTCCACACTCATGGTTAATGTTCTCTCATCGGTTACTTTTCTATGGTTAATTTGATTGCTAATGGAATAATGGAATTGATAATGGGCATATAATCTAATGAATTAATTGACCTGAGCAAAGAACATGTTAACTCTAAATTTTAACAAAACTCCACGCTAGCTATTTGGATTAAGATTAAAATAGTTCACCATATATATATATATATATATATATATGCCCCAACACATGAGAAAGTACACAAGGTATAGGCTCCAAGCCAAGAAAAAGCCACTCCAAGGGGAAAACCCAAAAAAAATCTTCTCTTCTTATAGAATTGTCTTACAGGGAGACTGCCAAGACCCAAATACCAAAGCCCAAAATCCTCCAAAGCACGAAGTCAACCCCCACTAATATCCCTCCAAAGCAGCTTCAAAAATTCAACCTTCTGCAACTTCGCTCTAGAATTTCGACCTTGTAACTGCTCCTCAAAATTTTGGCCCTCAATGTTAGCCTCCTACAACTAGCAACTACACATAAACCCCAACTTTGGACAGAGAGAGATTCCAAGAAACTTTGATTCTTCCTTATTTTCTTCATCATTCTAGCTCATTTTCTCCTATATTATAGAAGATTGAACTTACAATGGGTGAGTGCTCCAAATGAGATCGAACTCCTTGTATTTATAACCTTCTTGTGGGGTCGAATAGCCCTCATTTAGGCCGACTTGTCCTTGACTGGGACTGACTTGGTCTTGGAGGAAAAATGGATTTTTCTTAACAAAATTAAATTTTTTCCCTTTGTTACAATAAGTCCAAATGGGACTATAATACATGACATAAATTCTTCATTGTCCTAGAAAGACCTAGAATCATGAAAACCATGCTTTTGACCTAGACTTGAGCATGAAACCCATGATTTACATGAAATAATAATTCTTTTCTTTATTTTTCTTTCTTTATACAAAATATAATATGTCATGATTACAAAGGTCATTATGAAAACCGAACCTAGTTACAATTTCCAACACTCCCTCTTAACTAGGGAGGTATTCATAATCCCATTACATGGTACTAGGAATCTCAATCTTGAAGTAATCTCATAAGAAGAGTCGAATTGATGGCCCACTTTTATGTCTTATTCAAGCTAAATCATAGGTCAATTAAATTGTTGGTATTTTCTTATAGGTTTTTAAATAACCACGTATTAAAAAGGGCTTTCATTCTTTAGCTGGAAAATTTCATTGCCGAACCTCAACGAATTTGATTTTTTCCTTGACATTCACTGAATTTCGAATCTCAAGGTTCAAATTTGGCAAACGCTATGACATAGACACACCCCATGGAATTCATGTTCCATGGGGTTCTTGGTTCCTTTTGTACTTGCGTGTTTTCTATTAATACCCATTTCATTAAGTGTTTATATTCATTTTTCCATTAATATCTTCATGTTGACCATAATTGGTGCTGAAAATATCTCTTATTTCTCTTGGTATTTCTAAATTTTTCCCAGTTGTTGAGGTTGTTGATTTTTCTGTGTTTTTCAGGTCTTAGTATATGATTACCAATACTTTCCCCAATATTTGTTATAGTTTCTTCTAGAACCTTCAGAGATACATTCAATGAAATGTTATTTGTAACATTGATCATAATTATAATTCCAATCTTACATGAGGTCTATCTGCAAAAGGAACATTTCACACTAAATGTCCACTTGCCAATAATTCGTCATGCCAACTATGTAGTTAAGGAAACTAAAATGCTTGCTATTCTTACAAAATGAAATTATTTTGTTTCTTTCCTCATGTACATTCCTGAGAACTAAAAAGGGATTTCATTCTTCAACCGAAAAATTTCATTTCCGAATCTCAACAAATTGATTTTTTCCTTGAAATTCATTGAATGTCAAATCTCAAGGTCTGAATTCGGCAAACTTTGTGACATAGACACACCCCATGGACTTTAAGGGAATTGGCCTTATTATTTCCTAGTTCCTTTTGTACTTGTGTGTTTTCTATTAGTACCCCTTCCATTAAGTGTTTATCTTCATTTTTCCATTAATATATGCATGCTGATTATAATCAGTGTTGCAAATATATCTCATTTCGCATGATATTTTTTATTTTTTGAGTTGTTGAGATTATTGATCTTTCTATGTTTTTTAGGTCCTAGTTTATGATTTCCAATACTTTCCCTAATAGTTGTATAGTTTATTCCTGGAACTTCAGAGATACATTCTCAAAAATGGTATTCGTAACATTGATCATAGTTATAATTCCCATCTTACATGAGCTCTATCTGCAAAAGGAATATTTCACACTAAATGACCACTTGCCAATAGTTCTTCATGTCAAATATGTAGCTAAGGCAACTATAATGCTTGCTATTCTTACGAAATGAAATTCCTTTATTTCTTTCCTCACATATATTCCATTTTAATTCAAGCTAACAAGTCTTAACTAGATGTTAGAATGATCATATGATAAACGCCCCATTTTACTCAAACATGTGATTCACATAATTCTTCAGAGTTCCACTTGTCACTTCAAATTCCTTCACTTTAAATTAATTTCATCCTCGCCAAATATATTATTTCAATGTAAAATATGAATCCAAAAAAGCTAATAATGAGAAAAAAATATGACAACAATATTTTTATTTAAGGTCTATCTGTTCACCTATGGAAAAGATGCCAATGATTGTCCACTTCCATCACACAGGATAATACATTATTAAAATTCAAAAAGAGGCAATTGACAACAGTTATTCTCTATGTGGTACCCTAAGAATCCTTGAATTGTTTTCCAATTTCCATATTGCTTCCAGACCTTGGAAAGCATTCAGAAAATGTCTTTGGTGTTAAGTTGTGTTATATTCTTTCCACGACTAGCTCCCCTAGTTGAATCGGGGGGGAGCTCCCCCTTCATTGTGTCGACTATGCAACAGAGGGGTAGCAGGGGGTTTGAGGGGGGTGGTTAGCCCCCCTCCACGGGGTCCAGGGCAGTACCCCGAGGAAATTTTTTTGGGGCCAGATATTAGGTGGGCGAACCTACCTATGGTTTTGTGCATGGTTTTCGCACATAGTTTTGGGCGCGATGGTTTTTGGTCCATGGTATTGGATGCTTCAGCATGTATATATATGTATTGTAACATTGAAAGGAACACAATGAAAAATCAAGCTGGTAGTCCCGATTTTGGGATCCAGGGGAAATCTCTATGTATAGGTGTTTTATGTGTTATGCTCTCACTGTTTATTTTCTGTTCTTGGAATTCATATGAAAGTAATTTCTGTACGAGGTTAAAACCTACATTTGGTATCAGAGTTGTTTTGGCTTCAAAGGGATGCCTTTGTTGCTGAGGAGTTTCGCTCGAGCCTATGGTGGACCCTGTTCAATGGGAGATCTGCGGGATCAATTTTGGTGGTGAAAGAAGATGGTGAGCACTGGAAAGATAGAGATCGAGAAATTTAATGGTCAGAGTTTTGAGTTATGGAAACTCAAGATGGAGGATCTATTGGTGGATAAAGATCAGTGGATTGTGGTAGATCTGGGTACTAAACTAGTGGGAGTGTCTGATGAAGAATGGAAGAAGTTGGATTGGAAGGCAAAGAGCACAATATGATTGTGTGTCTCAGATTCAGTATTGTTGAATGTATCAGGGGAAGCTACGACAAAGGCTTTGTGGGAAAAGTTAGGGACCTTGTACCAATCTAAGTCTCTGGTGAATAAACTGTTCCTAGAGAAAAAGCTTTATAATCTGAGGATGAAAGATGGAGACTCGGTGACAAAGCATCTGAATGCATTTAATACTGTGGTAAGTCAGCTATTATCTGTTGATATTAAAGTTTCAGATGAAGATAAGAGCATTAGTTTGTTGTGTTCTCTACCAGATTCGTGGGATATTTTGGTTATTGCAATAGGTAGCAATGCAACTGCCTTGCAGTTTGATGAAATAGTCTCATCCTTGTTGACGGAGGAGATGAGATGGAAAAATATGGAGATCCAAAATGGTGATTCCTTGTCTGTACAAGGACGGTCCTATAAAAAAAATAAAAATAAGTCATCGAGTGGGAGATCTAAATCTAGAGGGAGATCTAAATCTCCAAGAAAACCTATAAAGGTTCGCTGGAGATGCAGAAAGGAATGGCACTACAAAAGGGATTGTAAATCTAAATCTCTTGAAAAAGGTAAGGGATCTGATGATGCGCCTTTTTTAGAGGTGAAAACCACCTC
The DNA here is from genome assembly GCA_000404065.3 of Pinus taeda. Lineage (NCBI taxonomy): Eukaryota > Viridiplantae > Streptophyta > Pinopsida > Pinales > Pinaceae > Pinus > Pinus taeda. Next base: position 7,630 of record APFE031302660.1, read on the forward strand.
ACACGAAAGTGGGGATGTGTACTTGGCTTCTTCAAGTACACATGTAGATCATGAGGTATGGTTAATTGACTCATGTGCATCCTCTCACTTCACTCCCCATAGAGAGTGGTTCTGCGAGTATAAGAAATATGATGGTGGTGATGTCTTCTTGGGGGATGACAGGAAGGCTAAAATTGTTGGTCGTGGAAAAGTTAATTTTAAGTTGCAAAGTGGAAGGTTTAGAACACTTCCAGGTGTTCTACATATTACCGCATTAGCCAAAAATCTGATTTCTGTAAGCAAGCTCGATGATGCAGGTGTAAAAACAGTGTTCCAGAAAGATACTTTTAAAATGGTTCAAGGAGAACTGGTATTGATGCGGGGAGTTCGGATTGGAACTTTGTACAAGCTGCAAGGTATCACTGTTATTGATGGGTGCAATAGTTCCATGGTTCCTAAAAGTGGAGCAGAAAATATAATGGTCTCTAGAGAAAAAACCATGTTGTGGCATCAAAGGCTTGGACATATTGAAGAGAAGGGCCTTCGAATACTTCATGGTGAATTTATGGTAGAAGGTATGACTAATAGCTCTCTGGATTTTGATTTCTATGAAAATTGTCTATATGGGAAGAAAAATTGGGTGAGTTTCCCCTCTAGTGGTAAGAGGGCGAAACAAATATTAGAGCTTGTGTATAGTGATGTGTTTGGACTTGTGAAGGTTCCATCACTGGGTAAGTCTGTGTACTTTGTATCATTTATAGATGACTTCTCAAGGAATACATGGATATATTTTCTCAAGAAGAAATTTGAAGTCTTTGACAGGTTAGAATAATTTAAGGCTCTGGTGGAAAACCAGACAGAGAAGAAGACAATGGTGCTAAGGATAGATAACAGTGGAGATTTTTGCAAGAAGGAATTTGAAGAATTATGTAAGAAGTGTGGTATAGCATGATAGAAGACTACTCCATACACACCTGAGAAAAATGGATTTGCAGAAAGAATGAACAAGATGTTGATGGAAAGGGAAAGAACCATGCTCAGTGGTGCCGGGTTAGAACAAGAATTCTGGGCAGAGGCGGTGGAGATAGCATGTTACCTGGTCAACAAATCACCTTCATCAGCATTGGAGGATAAGACTTCACAAGAGGTATGGACTGGTAAGAAACCCTCTCCTTCACATCTGAGGATAGTTGGATGTGATGAGTCTGTGCATTTTTCAAAGGAGAAAAGAACAAAGTTGGATAATAAATATGAAAACTGTATCTTTTTTTGGTATAAGGATGGTTTAAAACGCTATAATCTTTGGAACCCAGTAACAAGGAAGGTTGTGTACAGCCAAGAATTCATGTTTAGAGAGGTGAAAGATGTTATTAGACATGAATTCCCATCAAAGGAACCTGAGAATATAGAGTTTGAGCTAAAGGAGGAAGAATCAGAATCTAAAGTAGAAGAGGAATCATAAGATGAAGAGCCATGAACTCTGGTTGTGAGAAGATCAGTTTGAGAAAGAAGGCAGCCAAAAAGGTATATTCCATCTACTTTCTTTTCAAATTTTTATTTATCTATTACTGATGATGATCCCAGAACTATGAAGGAAGCAATAGATTCAGAGGATGGAAAACTCTAGAAAGAGGCCATGGTTGATGAAATGGAATCTTTGCACAAAAATGAGGCTTGGGATATGGTGGAGTTGCCAGCTGGAAGGAAACCCATTGGCAACAAATGGGTGTTCAAGAAGAAGACAAATACAAAAGGAAAGGTGGAGAAATAAAAACCTTGGTTGGTAGCAAAAGGTTATTCCTAGGTGCCGGGAATTGATTTTGGTGATACTTTTTCTCCTGTTGCCAAGGTAGCTTCTATTAAATTACTCTTATCTACTTCGGCTGCTTTTGATTTTGAGGTAGAACATATGGATGTGAAGACAACATTTCTTCATGGGGATCTAGAAGAGGAGATCTACATGAAGCAACTTGAAGGCTTTGCGGTGAAGGGTGAGAGAGAACTGGTATGCAAGTTAAAAAAGACTCTAAGTATGGGTTAAAACAATCACCAAGGATGTGGTATCAGAAATTCGATACATTTATACGGGGACTTGGCTTCACCAGAAGAAAAGTATATCATTGTGTGTATTTTAAATTGATTGGTGACCGTGTTATTTATCTGATCTTGTATGTGGATGATATGTTTCTAGTTGGAAATGACAAAGAAATTATCCAGGATTTGAAGACCCAATTGTCCTCCAAATTCGACATGAAAGATCTTGGTGCTGCAAACTATATTTTGGGCATGGAAATTAAAAGAGATTGGGCAAAGAGGAAGCTTTGGTTAAGCCAGACGAAGTATGTCAAGACAATACTGCAAAGGTTTAATATGCGGGTTAGTAAACCAGTGAAGGTTCCTATTCCTGTAGGTGTAAAGTTATCTGATAAACAATGTCCTAAGACACAAGAAGAGGAAGAGGACATGTCCCATGTTCCATATGCAAGTTCAGTCAGTAGCCTGATGTATGCGATGGTCTATACTAGACCAGACATTGTACATGCAGTGGGAGTATTGAGCAGGTTTATGTCAAAACCAGGGAAGGAGCATTGGACAGCAGTGAAGCAGGTTTTCAAGTATTTGTGTGGCACTAGCGATTATGGTTTTTGCTACCAAGGAAGATCAGGATTGGACAAATTTTTGGATATTCGTGGCTTTCTTAATGCAGACTAGGTTGGAGATCTGGATCAGAGAAGATGTAGAAGTGGGTATGTGTTTAACCTATTTGGAGGTGCAGTTAGTTGGATGATTAAGAAACAATTTGTAGTGGCACTATCAACTACAGAGGTAGAATACATGGCAGCCACTCATGCAAGCAAGGAAGCAATTTGGTTGGAGAGATTGTGTTCAAGTGTGGGGTTAGTACAGGGAGCTATAAGGATAGACTGTGACAATTAAAGTGCAATTTAATTGGCAAAGAACACTACTTATCATTCAAGTACATCAAATTGATGTTCAGTATCACTTTGTGAGGGATATGATAAAAGACAAAAAGGTATTGCTGGTAAAGGTGGACACTTTGAAGAATACTGCAGATGCATTGACAAAAGTAGTGAGCTTTGAGAACTTCTCTTGGTGTAAAAAAACAATGGGTGTTGCAGGGCTGGATAAATGACTAAGCTCTCTTATGTCCCCCTGTGGAAAGAAAAAAACAAGAGGGAGAATGTTGGGTTGTGTTATATTCTTTCCACGACTAGCTCCTCTAGTTGACCGAGGGGGTTAGAGGGGGGGCAGAGCCCCCCCTTCGTTGCGTCGACTACATAGCAGGGGGGTTGTTATCACCCCAAGAAACTCTCCTAGGTTGTAGCTCGGAGATGCTCGGGAACATTACAAACTCAACTTAATGTTGGAAATGGATGAATGGAAGGAATGATACTTGTTCAAGCCAGATAACCACTTCTACTTTGCTTGAATCCAAACATGCGTGAACACCCCCACACTACAAGGCTTTAGACCACCAATTACTCACAGTTTAAGGATTGGGTGAGTATGGAGAATACCGACCACACCAGCAGATGCAAAATACCTTGTGATGGCCGGCTGCAACCAGTAAACAGGTCTACAAAGCTAATTCCCTAATGTACAGATAAGATGACAACTCTCTATCACTAGGTGAAAAGAAACCTGAATAACTCATTCACTGATACATACAAGATTTTAACACAGAGGTAGGATGACAACTACTCTAATGCTAAACATCAAGAGTTCAGAAATGCAGCATATCAAGCACAGCTTAGAAAAGAAGGTAAATGGAAAGTGAGTAATTAACAGCAAAAGAAGCTTATATTAGCTGAAAATGAAGACAAGATGTTGCAAGTATCAAAGTAGTTACAATCTCCAGAAGTTGAACCTTACATCAAAACAACAACCATCAACCCTAATTACATCTTGTTTTTTGGCATATTTAGAGTTTGAATACAAAGGCACTCGGCCATTCTAGGTATGGAGGGGTCATAATTGACCACCAACCACTTTAACTGCCTGATGGAGTCTCTAGTGCAATTGCTTGCTGTGGTGGGTGAATCCGGTCCTTTTAGGTGCTCTGTTGTCCTTCTCGGGCAGGTGGAGTGCCGTGCAGAATGAAATTACATAACTATTTAATGTATTCACCTGCTCGGGCTCTGTCCTTATCTTTCTCAGCCATATTTTCTGCTGAAGGCGGTTGTTGAGGAGGAAATGCACCTAGTATTGAAAATTGGTCACCTTCGTCCTTTTGGGAGCATGGAATGGTTAAGGTACGAGGACTACACAGTGGGTGGAATAGTCAGATGGCGGAGCGAGACTGGCCATTGCATTGAGGGGATAAACGACGGGGATTGCTTGGCTGAGGGCATCGGGAGATATGGGAGTGAGGCGGCGTGAGCTGTTGGATCTCGGGCAGACAGATCCAACGGCTATCGGACAGAGGAGACGTGCGAGAGTTAACAGGCGGGGATGGAGGACGGGCAGTAAGTGGCATTGCTCGCACCATCATTGAGAGTTGGGTGGTAAAGGTACAATGGTGTGTGATACCACTCGGAGTGTGACGTGTGGCAGCAGGGAAAGGACAAAACCACTTTTCATCGCATGTTATCGTCCTAGCAGCTTGAAGGTGCAGGGAGAGTGACTACCGTCTGATCGCGGTAGAGACGATCGAACGGTGAGGAAATGGTTGCATAAGTTACTGTGACGGGAGACCTTAGATCGGGGTGGCGGAGATCAACGACTGGGGTTATGGTGAAGATTTTATGGAGGCGCGTGGTCATATGGGCTCCGGTTTTAATGCCCAGGGCTTAAGAAAAAGCGTTTTGTGTGATTTTTTAACAAAACCATGGATAAAGGAGATAAAAGGGAAATGAGCAAGGTAAAGGAAAAGGTAAGGGGAACCATTATCAGCCTCCTTTGAGCATGACCACGGACCAAGTGTGCCTCCAACTTTATAAAATCAATGTTATATCGCATAGCTAACACTAATTAATGTTATCACCCCAAGAAACTCTCCTAGGTTATAGCTCGGAGATGCTCAGGAACATTACAAACTCAGCTTAATGTTGGAAATGGATGAATGGAAGGAATGATGCTTGTTCAAGCTAGATAACCACTTCTACTTTGCTTGACTCCAGACATGCGTGAACACCCCCAAACTACAAGGCTTTAGACCACCAATTACTCACAGTTTAAGGATTGGGTGAGTATGGAGAATAATGACCACATCAGCAGATGCACAAGACTTTGTGATGGCCGACTGCAACCAGTAAAGAGGTCTGCAAATATAATTCCCTAATGTACAGACAGGATGACAGCTCTCTGTCACTAGGTGAAAAGAAACCTGAATAACTCATTCACTGATACATACAACATTTTAACACAGAGGTAGGATGACAGCTACTCTAATGCTAAACATCAAGAGCTCAGAAATGCAAAATATCAAGCACAGCTTAGAAAAGAAGGTAAATGGAAAGTGAGTAATTAACAGCAAAAGAAGCTTGTATTAGCTGAAAATGAAGACGAGGAACTGCAAGTATCAAAGTAGTTACAGTGTCCAGAAGTTGAACCTTACATCAAAACAACAACCATCAACCCTGATTACATCTTGTTTTTGGGTATATATAGTTTGAATACAAAGGAACTCGGCCATTCTAGGTATGGAGGGGTCATCATTGACCACCAACCGCTTTAACTGCCTAATAGAGTCTCTGGTGCGATTGCTTGTTGTGGTGGGTGAATCTAGTCCTTTCAGGTGCTTTGCTATCCTTCTCAGGTAGGTGGAGTGCCGTGCAAAATGAAATTCCATAACTATTTAATGCATTCACCTGCTCGAGCTTTGTCCTTTTCTTTCTCAGCCATACTGTCTATTGAAGGCGGTTGTTGAGGAGGAAATGCACCTGGTAATGAAAACTGGTCACCTTCATCCTTTCGGGAGCATGGAACGGTTAAGGTACAAGGACTGCACAGTGGGTGGAATAGTCGCATGGCGGAGCGAGACTGATCGTCGGATTGAGGGGATAGATGGTAGGGATTTCTTGGCTGAGGGCATCGGGAGATATGGGAACGGGGTGGCATGGGCCATTGGAGCTCGAGCGGACAGATCCAACGGCTATCGGACAGAGGAGACGAGCGAGAATTAATGGGCGGGGATGGAGGACGGGCGGTAAGTGGTATTTCTCGCGCCGGTTTTGAGGATTGGGTGGTAAAGGTACAATGGCGTGTGATACCACTCAGAGTGTGACGCGTGGTGGCGGGGAAAGGACAAAACCACTTTTCATCGCGTGTTATCATCCTAGTGGCTTAAAGGTGCGGGGAGAGCAACTGCCATCCAATCGCGGCAAAGATGATTGAACGGCGAGGAAACGGTCACATAAGTTACTGTGACGGGAGCCATTAGATAGGGGTGGCGGAGATCAATGGTTGGGGTTACGGTGAAGATTTTATTGAGGCGCGTGGTCATATGAGCGCAGGTTTTAACGCCTGGGGCTTAAGAAAAAGAATTTTGTGTGATTTTTTAACAAAAGCATGGGTAAAGGAGATAAAAGGGAAATGAGCGAGGTAAAGGAAAAGGTGAGGGAAACCTTTATTAGCCTCCTTTGAGCATGACCACGGACCAAGTGTGCCTCCAACTTTATAAAATCAATGTTATATAGTAGAGCTAACACTGGCTTCTTCTGGGGATGAGATCCTCCCTGTGAGGTCTCAAGAACTACAGATCATTGCTTTCTCTGTGAAAACCAAATTAGAAAAATTCCCTAGTGTTCCATTGGGCACGGAGTCTAACTGAGTCTACACTAATACTAACAAACTAACATATTTACAAACTTAAGGCCTGAAGACCTCAAACAATATAAGTTTTCAAAAATCGGCCATTAACTGGGCCATCAAAAACTGTCTCCCCTTCCACACTTTGAAGTATGAAAGTATTGTTCCCTTGGATCTGAGAAATGATAAAAGGCCCTGTCCATAAAGCGTCAAACTTTCCATGGTTTTCTTTCCTCTCTTTCAGTGTATCCCACTTAAGGACCAAATCTCCAACCTGAAAGTTATCTGTTTTTGTTCTTCTGTCAAAAGCTTCTTTAATTCTCTTCTGATGTGCTGCAGACCTTTCAACCAACTGTTCTTTGATTTGATGTACCTTAGCTAGACCAGTGATCCTCTTTGCCATGTCTTCTTGCTCATTCTGCTCTTCTTGCAAGAACTTTGCCACAGGGAGGGTTAATTGAATTGGGAATACAACTTTAGTGCCATATACCAACTTGAATGGAGAATTCCTTGTGGATTTCTTGGTGGTTACTCTGTCAGCGCACAGTGCATACTTGAGTTTAGAGTCTCAATTCTTTTTGTTGTCTTCTAGCAGCTTTTTGATTATCCTTATCAGGCTTTTGTTGGAAGATTCTGCTAGACCATTGCCTTGAGGGTAGTATGAGGTGGAATGAACCAGCTTAATGCCCATTGAGTTGCACATGTCCACCAACTCCTTTGCCTTGAAGGCTGCTGCATTATTTGTGACTAATTTATGATCAGCCTTTTCTAGTAGGAATTGCTTCAATCCACTTGGTGAAGTAATTTGTGGCTACTAGGATCCATATGTGCTGGCCACTAGAATGTGGATTGATTTCTCCAATGAAATCTAAGCCCCACTGCTGGAAAGGGCTGCTAGCATGTATGGGTTTTAAGGGCAGAGACTTCAATTGCTGCTTCCCTTCAAATCTTTGACACCTGTCACAAGATTTAACAAATGAAAAAACATTAGAAAATAAGGTGGGCCAATAGTACCCAGCTTTGAGGATCTTGTGGGCTGTAGTTTTCCAATAATGATGTCCTCCACATATGCTGGAATGAAACTGCTGCATCACTACCATGGATTGTTCTTTGTCCAGACACCTCAGAAGAATTCTAGAGGGGTCCCTCCAGTAGAGAAGATTTTCATGGATGCAGTATCTGGCTGCCCTGAGCTTAATAGTTCTGGCTTGGATTGAACTAATACCTAGAGGAACTTCTAGCTTCAGTAAGAATTGAGATATTGTAGAGCACCAATCACAAGAAGCTAGATTTTCTGCCAATGCCTAATTTTTCCCTTATTCAACTATTTCCTCTTCTGTCTCACCATTCTCTGCAATTTTGGTTATGATATTTATGTCCAATATTCTGCAATTTTCTTCAACCATTAATCTGGCAAGGCCCTGTCCTCTGACAAGCTTGGTGGTCTTCAATTTATGTTAAATTCAATCAGCTTTGCAATCCATTTAGCCCTTCTTCCATCAACATCAGGCTATGTTAGGACATCCTTTATTGAAGCAGAGGGCACATAGGAAATTATCTTCGAATGCAGAATGTAAATCCTGAAAGCTTTCAAAGATTTGATAAGAGCATATGCTTGTTTTTCAATGATATCATACTTTAGCTCAGCATCTCTTAAGGTTTTGCTGAAAAATGCCACTAGACACTCTGAGCCTTCCCCATTTGCTTGCAATAAAACTGCTGCAAGGGTGTCATCAGAGGCAAAAGAAAATATATGGAACTCCTTGCTGTAATCTAGACTACTTAAAGTAGGAGCTTCCATAATAGCTTTCTTAATGGACTTAAAGGATCTTCTTGCTGCTTCAGTCCATTTGATCTCTGACACCTTTTTCAACATGGAGGTAATATGCTTTACAAGTTCTGCAAAATTTGGGATAAACCTCCTCACAAAATTTATTTTGCCCAGAAAGGACTGGATGTCCTTCTTTGATCTCGGGATAGACAAGGTTTGTATTGCTCTTACTCTTTCTGGGTCAATCTAGACACCTGCAGCAGAAACAACATGTCCTAACAGCTTGCCTTCTTCTAAAGAAAACTGTGACTTTGTAGGATTGATTGAAATCCCAAACCTTCTGCACTTCAGGAACACTTTCTTCAAATGTTGCAAATGGTCATGATGGCTGCTGGAGCATATTGTTATATCATCTAGGTAGATAAGGACAAACTTATCATTCTCTCCCACGAATGCTATATCCGTAGCTTTCTGAAAGGTAGCTCTAGCATTCATCAGCCCAAAAGGCATCTTGGAATACATGAAAGTGCCCCAAGGAGTGGTGAATGCAGTCTTCTCTTGGTCATCTGGATGTACAGCAATCTGGTTATACCCTGAAAATCCATCCAAGAAAGTCATCACTTTGGCTCCTGAGACCTTTTGCAGCTAATGCTCCATCTTTGG
>APFE031302660.1:25008-48238 GCA_000404065.3 Pinus taeda
ATGTTCCTTTCAATGTTACAATACATATTTATACATGCCGAAGCATCCAATACCATGGACCGAAAACCATCACGTCCAAAACCATGGACCAAAAACCATAGGTAGGTTCACCCAACCTAATAAAGGGTCCAAAAAAAAATTTCCCAGGGCATTACCCTGGACACTGTAGAGGGGGGCTACCGGCCCCCATCAAACCCCCCGAATAGGGGGGGCTACCACCCCCCTTGTGACCCCCCCGCTGCGCAATCAGTGCAGCGAAGGTTATTCGTGGAAAGAATATAACACAACCCAACAGATACCATGTGCTTTCATAAGAAGTACATGTCTCTCTCTTAACCACCAATTCCATATTTCCAAGGTTAATAAGACTTAGGATAACCATAAATCAAGCTTTAACAAGGTTAAGTTTAAATAACTGAAGGGAGTAATAAAGTGGTAAAATATAGAATAAATGGCTACCTGTTTTTGTTCCCTTCTTGTGGCATCATAATCCCCCCCACCAAACTATTTTTCCTTTCTCCTTATGCAGTTGGTGATGTATTAGTATTATCATTCAGTGTACCACTATACATATTTCATTTTTTGAATTCTTACCCATTTATCATGTAGACATATGCATTACTATTCTAGGGATCAAAAGTGGGGCTATTACATAGATAGAATTATCACTTAATTCCACTTTCATGTATCATTTTGCTCTTGAAACATGTTGGATATCTGATAGTTGAATGTCATGTTGATTGATCCTCCACTGTGCGCATGCTTATCAACAATAAAGTGGTATTGGTTGAGAAACAAGAAATTATGGAGAAGGATGTCTCTAGCTTGGATGCCAACTCATCCACTTCAGCTTCAATACTCATCTCAAACTGATTTTGCAGCTTCTTCCATTTTTTGGATATTGGCCTACATAATGTCCCTTCTTACAACATTTGAAACATGTCATGTGGATTGTAGCCTCGTCCTGAGAGTGAGATGAACAAACCTCTTTTTCCTTGGCCTTCTTGGGTCCTCCTTTAGTCATCACCCCAATGACTGGACGATTTTGAGTCTCTCCCACTCTGACTAGCAAATTCTCCTCTAGAGAAAGTCATCCTGCAATGTTTCGAAATTGGGAAACTTCATAGGTGAGCATTTTCCTTGCACAAAGGTAAGTGAAGATACTAAGAATCTATTTAGAGTTATCTGAACTAACTCATCTTCATGAAACTTGTTCCTATGTTTGTAAGTTGATCTCTCAACTTGGTGATCTTCATTGTATAACGTTCCATAGTATTACTATTGCTCATGTGGTTACTAATAATATTTTTCTTCAAAATCATCTTGTGGGATATGTTCACACCTTGATACAGAGTGACTGTTGGCTTGATGGGGCTTAGAATGAGGTTCAGAGTTAGCTATGCTAACCAACAAAACCATAGACTACTAGCCCTTTCCGTAACAACCCGCATAGCACAGGTTGTAGTGGGAGATGCTAGAACTATGTTTCTACATCCAAAGGACTATGTGATGTGTTTATGTTACTCTTAGGGCTTTATTCCAACCTTTGTGAACCCTAAACCTTAAAACCTGGAAATTACAATAACTAACAATTAACATATTCAAACCCTTCGCTGATTGTTCTAAACATTCATAACATCATGTAAACAAATAGAGTTACCCTTTTCATGCAACTATTAATTACCTTTCTTGATAAATGGGAGTAAATAGAGAAAACATACAGTAATTTTAGAAGTAAACAATAACACATAGATACATAGATAATGCTCCAAAGCAACCTTTATTATGATTAGATCTTCAATTATAGACTCTTCCAACCTTGCACACATAACTAAAATGGTCTGCGCACTTAGCTACAAACTTACCAAGGTCTCTATGCACTTAGTTGTAGGATCCTTGCCCTTCACCGAAGTATAGAATAGGCAAAATAGACCTAAACATTTCCTTTCTATGCTCTTCACTATATTTACTTAACTTTCTATGACCCTCTATGACTCCTTTTATATCTTTCTCTATTACAATGACATGGTCCACAAACCATGGGTGGGTCACAAAACAACTTAACTCTTAACAAACTAAGGGGATTTGACCTTCCTAAAGCCCCTTTGACTCCTATCAACCTACGTGCTCCTCTCCTTGAAATGTGGAGACTTTACAATATTGACAAAACTTTTACAAAATTTAACCCCATGGGACCCAGTCCCAATAGGTCCCTAACAAAGGGTCGTGACTTTTCCCGAGTCACTATGTTGGTGTTGCCTCGATATTTTCTTGTAGACCATTGAACTCTATCTTCAACGCTTGATGATCTGTTGTTCCTTATGCAACAGCCTAATAAAATTTCTCGAGCAATTTATTTGTAGTTGGACCTTCGACTATAAGGCCGATGGTTCTCTATGTCTGCTACATAGCCTTAAACTTTCTCTGCACTGACTGTGAATCTTGGCTTGCCTCATCAGTCTAGGGCTGCATCCTTGAGGATATGGTGGATACCTTCTGACACAACTCATCAATCTGGGTCTGGATGAAGCTTCCCTCTTGGAATTTGGTGAACCTTTGCCTTGGTGCTAGGGTCCATGTTCTAACTCTGATCTCGTCGAACTGAGCCTATTTTTCGTAGATATCTACTTTGATTTTATACAAGTGTGGATCCTCCTGCAACGCGGTCCATAGCTCCATGGTATATTCAAACAACTAGTTGCAGTCCTTGACTCCAAATTATAGTGTAGTCATGTCCTCTTTAATAGCAGTCTTGTGCTTCTCTCTGAATTCTAGAGGAGTGGTTGGCTACAACTTAAGTTGAAGCTCATATATATGTAGTTGCACCTTGAATGAGAACTTGCCAATTTACTCCTTTTATACTTTCACTACGGCAACTAACTTCTCTATTTTCTCTACGAAGGCTACTTCTACTGGAATATAAAGCTTGGAAAGCTCACTACAGGCCTGCATTATTGTTGATTCTAGCTATTGACTACGCGCAATGACTTCTTCATGTTATTTGAGCGCCTGTGCCTTTTCCTCGAACATATGTTGGTTGTTGGTTTTTACTTCGCTGATAACCAGTAATGCTCACTGTTCTCAAACCTTGAGCTCATCTAATACTCCTTGATGCAACTCATGCAGTGTCTGAATAGGGACCACCACAAGGTTAAGGCTCTAATTATTTAGATGAAATAGGCACACTCTGTCTTTTGCAGTCTCAATGTGCAGTGATCCCTTTGGTAGCTGCATTGTGCGTAGGTCTGTTGTGATCTCTGCTGTCACACTTTATTGGTTTAGGCTCACTTGTCCTAGCCTCACTTGAATGACCCCTCTCTAGACCTACAATTCCCTTAGGCCCTGCTGCACCTCGTCCAATGTTTGATGGTATTGGTCCTCAATGTGTCCCAAATTGTTTTTCATGGCCTTGCATACCACATCACCAATCTCATCAAGTCCCCCTTCGTGAGGACCATTGGTGTTGCGCTCATAGATTTTTCAAACTTCTTCTTCTTATGAGGTCCCATCAAAGTCTAATTTTGCCTCTTTTTGACAATTAAGGGGGACTCCAAGTTTGCACCCCCTTACTCTTCACTCTTTTTCTCTTACCTCTACATTGGTGTGCTTTGTTTCATATTCATTGAGGTCAATAGTGACTTGCAACATGGTGGCAACCTTCTCCTTTGGTGCATCCTTCTCTTTCACAACCACCTTCTCTTTTAGGGCTTTTGTCTCCTTTGTAGAAGCCTCTTTCTACTTCATGAACTTTTCTTTTATGCGGCCTTTTCCTTCGCAGAAGCATTTTGTGCTTCCTTCTTCTTATATTTCATTGTTGGTATCGTAGCTGTGTTTTTCTATGTTTCGCCTTCAACAACCTTTCTAGTTCTTTCACCTGCATCATATGGGGTGAGCCTGTCACTCAGCCAATTACTGAAAACCCCCATAATATCATCTTCGGTGACCAAGTATGGCAACTTATGCCATGTGCCTGTTGCATCTTTCTTCGCGCGGATAAACATACTAAGAAAATATACCTTGAAGTCAACAACATTAGCATATTGTGAATGCATGCTTGGTGATAACCATGGATATTGGTTAATCACCATCCTCAACTCAGATTCAAACATGACCTAAAATATATTTTCCTCCATGACGTGCTCAGGGTCGTTTGTCACCCATAGCAAGGCAAATTTCTCAGCCTTGCATAGCTCTAGATCATGCTGCAAAAACTAGCTTTGCTCTGGTATCCTCCATGCCGCGAGCACATTCAATAAAAGTAAGAATGCATAGCGGAATTCCTTTCCATCATCCTAGGCCTCTCAGAAATCCTCCAGGAACTCATGACATGGATAGAAAGCCTAATTATATTGGACTGCTTTGGTGCACTGCACAGCTAGATATACTACTGGTAGAAACACTTCATCAACGCAACACTTCCTCATGATCTTCTTGACCAATATTTGTGGAACAAACTGCACATCGGAATCTGATATGGATTTAATTGCATAGCCACGTGACATTTTCACCAGCCTAAAGTCACTCTTCATTTGATCTGGCAACTTTTTTTCCTGCGATTTCTCCACAAAAGCATCCACAAGGTCCACTCATTGATATTGCAACAATGTGATTCGGTGGATTAACATATCAATATTGGGAATGGGCCCTCCTAACCATAGGAACCCATCGTGAACCAGCGTCAATAATTGACACAAACACAGAGTGTTAATGGTTTTGTGACTAAAATGAAACACCTAAAGCATGTTCAGAACGCCCCCCCCCCCGCTCAACTCCGGCCACCCACTTCATTGACTCGAGTTGTGTAACATCCGACTCCTCATAGTATACTTTCTTCAAGTAATTGCTCGGCTCCAACTATGAGAACTTCATGTGATCCCCCAGGTCCCAATCCTCCATCTTCAAATATGGTATTTGGACCAACGAATCAGCCTCAAAAGGTATGTTTTCCTACAACAATGGTGTGGAGACCTAGAATTTCATTGAATCTAGGTCTTTAGTAACCTTGGCTTTGGATTTCTTAGGTGGTAAGGAAATAACCGAGTAATAAACATGACTTCATCTACATGAATCTCTTCAATACCCATAGTGATCTCTTCCTCATCTAAGTCCAAGGGTTTTGTTGGCTGCATGGTTCTATCGATGTTACCCTTATGTCTAATCTCTGTTGGGTTCTTGCTTGATGATTATTGCACCAGCACTTGCTAGGGCTTCTTTTGCTTCTTTTCTCCTATCGCGAAGGCAGATGGTTTAGGCCTTGACGACCTAGGTGATGTGGTAGGCATGGGTTCGATCGAATCGGGTCAGGGTTGCAGTCATTCTCTCCTAAAATATTTCACGATTCCACTTAGATAAATTCGCAAATCCTTGCTACTAAAACTTCTCTCGAATTTATTTCCAATCCCCGTCTAGACATGTAGCAAGTGTTTTGGTGCAAACTAAGGCGCAAAAGATGAAAGAAATTTCTCAAGAAGCAAAGTGTTCAAATGTAGAGTGGGATGCTATATTTATAGCCTATTTTGAATTCAAATCTATATTTTCCCTCCAGATCCCTATCATTAATGCACTTTTGGCAGAATATTTCCATAAATATTCTCCTTAAAGGCTTCCCCCCCACTCCCTTTAATTGAGAAATCACCATCTAAATGTCTACAGTGCTTCCAATTGTCATGTATTGAATATGCTATGTGAGATCCACCATACTAGCGCTACTCTTTTCTTGCATCCCTCCTCTACGCCTTCATTCCCATCGTTTTGCATCCACTTTGCTTCACCAAACTATCCTTTTGGTCACATAGTTTATAGTCCTGTACTTCCTTCAATTGCCTAAAGTAAAAAGACTATCCTACATGTATAGAGTCATTGTACAGAGTTGGGATTGCCCCTGTACAACTTTAACCAATTCCCATTGAAACGATTCCTCGTTTAGCTTCATGACGTGAACTGCACCTCCATTCGTAATCTCCTTGATGATATATGGCCTGAGCCAATGCATCTAGAACTTTCTTGGAAACTTTGTGAACTTACTATCATACGAAAATACTAAATCTCCACTTTTAAAGGTGTACTGCTTAATATGGTGATCATCGCATGCCTTTTCGCGAGGCTTCTACACCTTAATGAAAACCAACCAAGAATCAATCTACTTCCAAATCAACTATTTGTGTGAGGCATTCTTCCATGACATCCTGATCAACCATATTTGTGATTGCAACAATCTGTAAGCTTGGCATGATGTACTCCATCAACATTATGGCCTCTTGTCCATAAGTTGGTCTAAATGGTGTCTATCTAGTCAACTTTTTACAGGTCATTCAATACACCCATAGAAAAACTGGTATGTGCACATCCCAATCGTTCCAATTTTCATTAGAAATTTTTATTAAAGAATTCTCCAGTGTTTTATAAAAGGATTCCATTGTTCCATTTGTTTGAGGATGATATGGTGTGATTTTTTGATGATACATCTGGAATTCTTCAAGGAAAGCAACAATGATTTTGTTCAAGATGTGTGAACCTCTATCATTCATCAAAATTATATGGTAACCAAACCGAGACAAAATGTATTAAAAAATGAACTTCACAGATGTGATTGTGTTGCAATCCTTCACGGGATGAGCCTCCATGCACCTGGTCAAGTATTCAGTCATTATAATGATGTATCTTGCACCCGTCTTCTTTCCTAGTGGTTGAATTTGTCTCACAAATTCTATTGCCCACTTATTGAATGCTTGTAATGACACTTCTAGGTTCAGAGGAAATTCATCTATTCAGGAAAACCTCCCCATTCTCTAATAGACATCGTAGGCCCAACAATATTCCTTGGAATCCTTGTGCATATTTGGCCACCATAGACTTGCTCATAGGATCTTCTACACAATCATTCTTCCTACATAATGAGCTCCAACAACTCCTCCATGTGCTTCAGTGAGGATACTTTCTCATTCATAATGTGGGACATACCTATGCAACACTTCAACTAATCCCATTTTATATAATTGCCTTGCAATAATGGAAAAATCTATAGCCTTGACCACAAATTCTTTCTTCTGTTGCATTGTATACCCTTCAGGAGTTGTACCCATAGATATAAATTGGATTATGTCGACAAAGTGTTCATCTGCAACGCACACAACAAAAATCTACGTATTAGGAAATCCTTCATCCAGATTTGTAGGTTCGTCTAAGTTCTCAATCTGTGAGAGGTGATCTAGATCAACATTTAATCACCCTAGCTTCACAACTACTTCAAAGTCATATTCCTAAAAGAGTAGAAATGGAACCATTTTTTGGCTTGAGGGGGCTTGGACCCAGGTCCAGAATTAGTTGCCCTAACCAACAAAACTGTACACTACCAACCCTTTTGGCAACACCCGCATAGCACAGGCTGCAATCTCACCCGAGGCAGTATTGGGGGATGTTAGAACTAGGTCTTCACATCCAAAGGACTATGTGATGTGTTTTTATTACTCTTAGGGCTTTATTCTGACCTTCACAAACCCTAACCCTTAAAACCTGGAAATTACAGTAACTAACAATTAACATATTCAAACCCCTTATTGATTGTTCTAAACATTCATAACATCATGTAAATAAACAAATCTACCCTTTTCGCGCATATATTAAGTACTTTTCATGATGAATGGAAGTAGATAGAGTGAACATACAATAATTTCAGAAGTAAACAATAACACAGAGATACACAGATAATGCTCCAAAACAACTTTTACTATGATTAGATCTTAAATCACAGACTCTTCCAACCATGCACACACAGTTGTAGGGGACCACACACTCAGTTGTGGACTTACCAAGGTCTCTGCACACTCATCTATAGGAGCCTTCCCCTTTGCCCAAGTATAGAATAGGAAAAACATACCCAAAACTTGCCTTTCTATGCTCTTAGCTATCTTAACTTACCTTTCTATGACCCTCTGTCACTCCTTTTATATCTTTCTCTTTTACAATACCATGGTCTAGGAACCATGGGAGGGTAGTAAAACAACTTAACTCTTAACAAACTAAGGGGATTTTACCTTCCTATATCCCCATTGACTCCTATCAAACTGTGCACTCCACTCCACAAAATGCGGAGACTTTACAATATTAACAAAAAATTTACAAAATTTAATCCTAGGGGACCCTATCCCAATAGGCCCCCAACACAAATTCGTGACTCGTCCTGAGTCACTCTGTTGGTGTTTCCTTGATCTTTTCCTGGAGAACGTTGAATTCTATCTTCAACGCTTGTAGAGTTCTTGTTCCTTGCACAGTGACCTAATGAAATTCCTCAAAGCTAGCTGTGCTAACCAACAAAACCCTACACTACTGGCCCTTTCGGCAACAACCCAAGTAGCACAAGATACAGTCTCATCCAAGGAAATATTTGGGGATGCTAGAACTAGGTTTCTACATCCAAAGGACTATGTGACGTGTTTCTATTACTCTTAGGGATTTATTTCGACCTTCACGAACCCTAACCCTTAAAACTTGGAAATTACAACAACTAATAATTAATAGATTCAAACCCTTCGGTGATTGTTATAAACATTCATAACATCATGTAAATAAACATATCTACCCTTTTCCCACATCTATTAAGTACTTTTCATGATAAATGGCAGTAAACAGAGTGAACATACAATTATTTAAGAAGTAAACAATAACACATAGATACATAGATAATTCTCAAAAACAATCTTTATTTGGCTTAGATCTTCAATTACAGACTCTTCCAACCCTCTGCACATAGTTGCAAGGGCCCGCGCACTTAGCTACAGACTTACCAAGTTCTATGTGCACTCAGCTGTAGGAGACTTCCCATTCGCCCATGTACATAATAGGAAAAACATAACAAAAATTTGGCTTCTATGATCTTCGCTATCTTGACATACCTTTCTATGAATCTCTATGACTCCTTTGATATATTTCTCTATTAAAATACCATGGTCCACGAACCATGGTCGGGTCACAAAACAGCTTAACTCTTAATAATCTAAGGGGCTTTGACCTTCCTAAAGCCCCTTTGACTCTTATTTACTTGCGCACTCCACTCCTCAAAATGCAAAGACTTTACAATATTAACAAAACTTTTACAAAATCTAACCTTACTGGATCTTGTCCTAACAGGCATCCAACACAAAGTCGTGACTCATCCCGAGTAACTCTACCAGTGTTGCCTCCACCTTTGCCTATAGACCGCTAAATTTTGTCTTCAATGCTTCAAGATCTATTGTTCCCAGCACAACGACCTAAAAATCTTCCTCAAAGTTAAATGTGCTAACGAACAAAACCCTACACTACTAACCCTTTTGTAAACAACCCGCGTAATGTAGGCTGCAGTCTCACCCAAGGCAGTATTGGGGGATTCTAGAACTAGATTTCTGCATCCAAAGGACAATGTGATGTGTTTTTGTTACTCTTAGGGCTTTATTATGACCTTTGTGAACCCTAACCCTTAAAACCCAGAAATTACAGTAACTAACAATTAATACATTCAAACTATTCGTTGATTGTTTGAAACATTCATAACATCATGTATATAAATAAATTTACCATTTTTGCTCATATATTAAGTACTTTTCATGATAAATGGCAGTAAATAAAGAGAACATATATTAATTTCATAAGTAAAAAATAACACACTAATAAACAGATAATGCTCCAAAATAACCTTTATTATGCTTAGATATTTAATTCTAGACTCTTCCAACCCTGCACACACAAATGCAAGGGACCGTGCACTCAATTGTGGACTTACCAAGGTCTCGCACACTCAGTTGTAGGAGTCTTCCCCTTCGCCCTAGTATAGAATAGGAAAAACAAAGCCAAAACTTGCCTTTCTATGCTCTTCTCTATCTTGACTTACCTTTCTATGACCCTCTATGACTCCTTTTATATATTTCTCTATTACAATACCATGGGCTGTAAACCATGGGAGGTCACAGGAAAACTTAACCCTTAAAAAACTAAGGGGCTTTAGCCTTCCTAAATCCCATTTGACTCTTATTGACCTGTGCACTCTACTCCTCAAAATACGGGGACTTTATAGTATTGACAAAAATTTACAAAATTTAACCCCAGCGGACCCTGTCCCAACAATGACCGAGGCATCATACATATTATTCCCTGCCTTCTTCTATGTATTGTGGGGGATCAAATGGTCCTTGATTGAATCAAGGACAATTTGCTTATTTTTGGCCACCTTCTTAATGTTCTCAAATAACCAAAGAGATGGTTATCTCACCCTCAAACCTCATACAGGTTCAAATCCCTTTCTTGGGGGAAGATCAGTTTCATGCACTGAAACGAAGGAATTGCACAGACTAAAATATTCTAATAGCTATATCCCATAGAAAATAGTCGCATCCATACATGTATTTGTTGAGATATTTCATATGTACAAATATGATACCATGTCAATTTTCTACACCATATTTCACATCTTTACTCAAAGAATGAATTTTACAGCTCCTAAAACTTTAAGCCTTAGGATGCACGTATCAAAAATTTAGATGAGTATATACTAAAATATCATGAGGAAATATTTAGGAGTGCAAAGATTTCATTTCATGAGCCAATTTACAACATAATATAAATAATGTCTAGTTGACATAAAATATGAAATTTGAAAATTATGACAGCAAACTATACCAGCAAAATAGGGCCTGGTATACAACATGAAACAATCTAAAATGTTCTGGATGGAAAGAAAAAACTGCAAAGATAATCACATCATTTTTGTATTACTCAGAAAATAAAGTATTATAGCAGTTTGGCGTCATGCTCAAGCTCAACATGTCTGAAAGATACAACACAAACAACTTTGTTGTCTGAAATATTAGTGTTGTCTCTCTCCTTTTATAAGCCAATAAGAGGGGGTTAGAAACTTTCCATTAATAGCCTCAAGGAGTGCACCATTCTTGGCTAATGAAATCCCTCAGGTAGCATAACATATAAAGTAAATTAAGCCAACTACTTTTCAATAAATTCTCCTTGGCAAGTGCATCCCTACGCAGCAATTGTAACTTCCAAGTATAAATGTGCTATAGAGGGATGTATGTCCAACAATATTACAAGAGAAGATTCTATATGGTATGTTCCCTACTTCATGAATTCAAAATAACCCCTGCAAATCCAAAATAGAAGGGAGGGCCCATAAGGAAAATCGAACTCATGAGGACCAACCTTACAGGTGTACCATCTCTCTCCAATTTCTATTGTTGTTTTCCAACATGGAAATAATCTTTTGCTAACTCAAATCAAACATCAAAATATTCAATTAGAAAGTGGATATGGGAATATTTTTTCTTATAAAATAATATTCAATGATTCATGATGACATCTGCAACCTTTTTCACATTTCCCTTATAAAATACACTCCACATACCTCCAATATATAGATTACAACTGACAAGCAGGGTAAGGAAGGTAGTTGGAAAAATAAAAAATTATAAGTTCCTAGAAGATAATTACAAATGGATATATAAGTTTGAACATATGTGATTATATCATTATTCACAATTGGATAATTACATGTGATTATTCACATGTGCATAAATTCATGTGACTACATATATAGAACTAGGTTATATGTCCTTAATGGAAAAGTAAAAATTAGACATAATATACACACATGTCTAAACATACGTCCTAACGATATCCATCCCTCATCAAATTCTTAGCATGAAGACAATCCACAAACATTTTTTTCTTCATCCCTCTCACAAGGTATCAAATTCTCTACCCTTGAAGATGGTTGAGTGAGTTATGCATTGAGAACAAACTCTCGAGTGGACAAGCCTTGGTTGTCTTAGCACTCTGTAATTACTCCAGGACAAGGATTGAAACCCAAAGGTAGCCACAAACCACTTGGAAGATAGACTTTATCCCTTCTAGATTCAGAGAGGGAGATCTTATCTAAAACATAAGTCACTTAGGGTTTAGGCTAGGTATGGTGCTTAGAGGGATATAGAGTTTAAAGGTTGATTGGCAGGGGAGAAGACATATCAATTGGGTAATATGGTCATATAAGTTGATTCTTTTCCAGTGATAGGATGGAGAGAAACAGGGATCTTCTATAGGGGAAAGATAGTAAGGAATTTTGGAGTTTTCCATTTAAATTCATTGTAGGAGGGTGAGTAGAAGATAGGTGTAAATGACATATAGAGATCAAACAATGGGATGAATTATAAACACCATTCAAGAAGAAAACATAAATTGTTTAGCAAACTAAATCAGAGGACTTTTAAAGCGAATTCTAAGACAAATATTTTTTTCACTAAATAGGAAGACACGCATTCAAAGAATGATTTATAGCAAAATATAACTTACAAAACAAAGAAGCACATATCAATAGAAATCGACACATGGATCCTTGTAATATCAAACCAATGACTTTTCATTCACTAAAAATATATATCAAATTAAAATAGTACACAATGTTTGTTCTTCTAAAACTTGAAAAACATGTTTTCTTCATCAAAATTAAAACATAAATAGATCAAAATAAATTAGTTCCCACTTATAGGAACCAAATTCCCTGAAGGGATTTATGTTTTTACCTAATACAATAAATATAGAACTGTTTTTCTGAAAATTAGGAATTGTTTGACAAAGGATTTCTAAAATAAATTCACATTAAATTCAAAGCCTAAATTAGCAAATATCATAAGCCTAAATTAACCAAGATAATATCAACAAGGATCATAAAAATAAATTACATAGCTTTTAAAAATAAATTTATGAGTCAAAAGGCTGACTCTGTGGAAGTGCAACACTGATGTTGCACAATCTCCTAGTTCAACAAAAATGCAAACTAGAAGCACAATGAATTAATGGTTGATGTAGATATGATCAGTCCCTGAGTTACTTACTGGCTGGTGCACTTGTGAAATGGTCTGGACATCATAAAATTCCCCTCGATAGACCTTCTTTGATCATGCAAAAGATCCCAACTTTCAAAATTCCACCTACAACAAAAGCGCAATACTTTTGAAGGCACAACAAAATCTGTCCTGCATGGATTTTGACCAACAAAGAGGTCTCTAAACAATATGCAAAAGTTGTTGATGATGTTAACATTTCTGACACCCCTTTTCAAACCTTCACTCACCAAAAATATGACACAATTCCTGATTTCGATCAAAACCCTAACCCTAATGCTTGTCCAAAATACAAAATTGTTGTTTGAGCTGCTCCTTTAACAAAGTTTCATGGTTTCTTGAGTCTTATTGATTCTAATCTTGATAAAGCTTAAAAAATTACATGACCCCCTTATATAACCTCATTCAACCATAATTCTTGGACAAAAAACAAAATCACCAAAAATGCTTTGATTTACCTGTTCTTGCATTCAAACCTTGCTTGCTTCAGCCAACAAATCTATCTTACTTGTTAGGTCCCTATACTACTAGTCTAACCCCTTATTGTTATTAGTACAACCCCCTTATTATATTGTTGTGACCATGTATTCCCGATATTGTTATTATTGTTCCCCATAGAAGCCCACTATTGTTATTATTGTGCCCTTACATTATTATTGTTATGTCGGCTATGATTATATTATGACCCCTTAGACTCTTATATATGGAAAGGAGGTATTGTCATTTGTATCATCTACGAATTGTTAATTTGTGTAATGTAAAGGAGGTTTCCCCCTCGAACATGCTTATTTCTAAGGCATTGATCTATCTTTTCTATCTTTTTTGTGAGCTGGTTTCATAACATTTGGTATCAAAGCTTTAGATTCTAGGGTTTCATTGCTCCAAACAGGCCATAGTGGCATTTTCACTACACATTTTTTTCTACGATGTTTCAGAAGCTAAACAAAAAAACCATTTGAGAAGAAATCTCGTTGAACCTCCTGTTCAAATTTCATATTTTGTCTCGCTACATTTTCAGAGATATGATCTGAGGAAGTTAGGGTTTTTACAAGCTCTAGAATTTCATATAAAATAGGTCATCATGGAATTGTCACTATAAACATTTCGCTATGAAGTTTCAAAAGCTAAACAAAAAACCCATTTGAGAAGAAATCATTCTAAAGCTTAGCTCCCAATTTTAGATCCTATCTCGTTATATTTTCGGAGATATAATCTGAGGAATTTAGGGTGTTTGCAAACCCCTGAATTAAATTCCAAACAAGTCACCTTGGGAAAATCGTCATAACTTTCACTATGAGCATCATATTGAATTTACATAAGAAGTTATAGAAAGAGGATAGGCTTTAGTTGTTTTGGGAATCTTTTTTAGAACCTAAGGTTAAAACAGTGACCCATGGCATGTTGTAGAATTTCACTATACTGAACTAGTCTATAATTAGGTCATCGCGGGAGATTGGTAATAAAGCTTTCATCGAGAATCCAATTGCGATCAGAATTATGGAGTTAGAAATAGGACTCAAATGGCTACTACAGGCCAAAATTTCAGAACTTAAAAATCTGAAATTACAAAGCTACAGTCGTTTCAAGATTGAGCTTCTAAAATCAAGAAAAAGTGAGATGATGAAGTTTGATGGAAAGGATCCAGTAAATTGGATACTACAGATGGAGAAATATTTTGATCTACATGGTGTGTCACTATTAAAAAAATGTAATTATTGCATCTAATTATTTAGAACTGAATCAATTTTTATGGTATAAAGGGCTTTGTTCTTGTAAACCACTAGCTATGTGGTCAATTTTCACAGAGGAAATGATAGCACATTATGAGGATACAAAGAGAAACATGTTCTTTAGCCAATTGATAAATATCAAACAAAAGGGTTCAATGATAGAGCACATTGAGGACTTTCAAAAATTGAATGTAACATTCACCATGAGGTTAGTCTTTGGGAACTTGATTCATTGGAGAAGGAATTCAAGTGGGCAAGAAAAATTGAAAGTGAAATTATGGAAACAAGGAATCCCACCACTCATGACTATAATTATGGAAATGTTTTTTCTACTATCCTTCCATAACCTACAAGGTTTACGCCAAAACAATTGGAAGAAAAAAGAGAAAAAGTTATTGTTACAATTGTGATAGAAAATGCATTAAAGGTCATAAGTGTACTGAGAAGAAATTATTTTACACAGATTATGAAGAGGAGGAAGAAAAGGATCAAGAAACATGAAAGGAAGAGGATATACACCAAGAACCAACCCCAGATAAAAAAGAAATGAATCTGACCATATCTTGTAAAGCATTGTAAATAATTACCACTTCTCAAACTCTCAAGATAGAAGGACATATCAATAAGAAAAAGGTTCAAGAAGTGAAAGATCACATCGAGAAAGAAGGAATGAATCCAACCATATCTTGTAATTCATTGGCTGGAATTACCACTCCTCAAACTATCAATATAAAAGGAGATATCAAGAAGAAAAATGATCAAGAATTGAAAGATCACATCGAGCATGAAGAAATGAATCCGACCATATCTTATAATGCATTGGAAGAAATTACCACTCCTCAAACTATCAAGATATAAGGACATATCAAGAAGAAAAAGGTAATAGTGTTGATTGATTCGAGAAATAACCTTAATTTTATTCATTATAAGATAGCCAAGGAATTGAATTTCTTCCTATATCCAGCACCAAAGTGTCAAGTGATGATTGCAAGTGGAGGAACCATAAATTGCTCTAGAAAGTGCCATAATATCAAGCTATCCATGGGAGAATATGTATTGAATAGTCCAATGCTTTCCATTCCAATGGGTGGTGTTGATGTTTTACTAGGAGTCTAATGGATACAATATTTGGGTACGATAGCTTTTAATTTTCAAGAACTTTTCTTGAAATTTTTTTGGGAAGGAAAGGAATTTGAATTGAGGGGCATTGAAGGGAAACCTGGAAAGATAATCAACTCTAATAGCATGAAAAAACTTCTAACTAAAGAAAATTGGGGTGTAATTGCACAATTATGTTCACTAGAGGATCCCACATCGAAATCATGTATTTCTCTAGATATCCAGAATGTTTTGGACAATCATTCCAAGGTATTGGAGACTCCCAAAGGCCTCCCACCTATTCGTGATCGTGATCATGATATTCATTTGATTCTAGGAAAAGTTCCTCCAAACATCAGGCCTTACAGATCTCCATATGCCCAAAGTAGTGGGAACTCATTCAAAAGTTACAAAAGGTCCTAGTTCAAACAATATTGCGAGAACTTGACAATGAAGGAAAAATCATATTGGAACATAAAGCAGTCACAAAACCGATAAATTGATAGCTATGAAATAGATCAATTTCAGAGTATCTCATAAAGTGGAATAACATACCCACTGAAGATTCCACATGGGAAGACAAGAATTTATACAGAAGCATCAAGAACTACTCAAGCGTTGAGGACAACACTTTTTGAAGGAGAGGGGCATGTTAGGTCCCTATACTACTAATCTAACCCCTTATTTTTATTAGTACAACCCCCTTATTATATTGGTATGCCCATGTAGTCCCCATACTATTATTATTGTGCCCTATAGAAGCCCACTATTGTTATTATTCAGCACACCTCCACACCTGTTCTGCTGATTCAACTGCGCACCTCCGCACGTGCGTCTTCTCTGGTTCTACACACCTCCGGATTTAGACAGTTTATCAGTTCTCAAACATACCCCAGACTGTCGAAATCATAGATCTGTTCATGCATCAAAGGGATCCCAACTCTTTAGTAGATCTGACTTATAATGCTCTGGTTTCTCCTTAATTTAGATTCAACTATGTCTCACCAACCGATTATCATAAATTCAGATCTTGCTCTTCTTAAGATTTTCAACTCTTGTGTTTAGCCAAATGATCTCCTTTCCTTTTTATAGGCTAGGCCTCACTCAAAACCATGGACCAAAAACATTGAGAAACAATACCAAGGACCCAATAATTGGGTTCAACTCTTTTGGATGCAATGCCACGGACCAAAACCATAGGATCAAAAACTGTCTAACTAATACCATGAACCAACCATAAGATTTCCCACATGCATTCGCTTTTCTCTGCATGAAAGTGCGTGAACTTTTCTTTGCATGAAAGTGCGTGAACCAAAATTGTCTGACTAATACCATGAATCAACCATAAGATTTCCCACGTGCGTGCACTTTTCTCTGCATGAAAGTGCGTGAACAAAAATTGTCTGACTAATACCATGAACCAACCATAAGATTTCCCACGTGCGTGCGCTTTTCTCTACATGAAAGTGCATGAACTTTTCTCTGCATGAAAGTGCGTGAACTTTAGGTTCACACCTTTTCTGTGGGAGACCTACGAACATATCTGCACCTTTTCAACAATTCTCCTGCGCAACCTGTCAATGATCGCATCTTTTGATCTGTGCACCTGCGGAACCAAAAAATAACCTTGCTGCACTATAATTTATCATATGAGATGAGTGGGTTGCCATCAAGTACAACATATGTATCATAATGCCAACAATCCCCCCATTTGGACTTGATGGCAACAACAACCAATCACTCTCCCCCTTTCACATCAAGGGCAAAGGGGTTGACTACCATACTCCCCCTGAGTACCTGCTGAAAACTCGGAACGAGCTCACCCTTTGTATATGCTCTGTGCTGAAATGTTGTCTGCAAGAACATGACTCCATACATCATAAGTAACCTTCCTATCATCAAGACTCATACATACATCCATCTCCCATCCATGTTGGAATACACAAGATAAACAAAAATCATTCATCCTAGGCATAGTGGGGAAACCAAAATAGGCCGATACATGACCTTGATATGAAAAGAAGTACATGACATAGAGACAAGAACAACTATCATCAGCAGAATCATACTTCAGACCAGTACACATTGATCTACTCCACCAAAAAACTCTTGAGAAATCAAACCAAGGACTTTTAAGATAATGCCAACAATGCATCATTAGAAGAATATATGCTCCCCCTGAACCTGTGCCAGATGGTCTCTGTCAGACCCATATCAGACTCTCTTCAACCAGAGTCTGTCCCCACTGATTTCCTTCAAACCATCATATATGCAATTGTATCTGCATAAACCGGTGTATGTACGTGGATCCTCCTCATGCAACTCGCGTACAACCATATTTCTCTGAAACAGACAAGTTTCAACAACAAGATGATGCATCAACTACCCCAGCTTCTGTCTGAGGTATTCAAATGTCTCCCTGGGTAGTGGTTTGGTGAAAATATCAGCAACTTGTTCCTTGGAGGGAACATATTCCAATTTGACCTTTTGTTCTAGCACTTGTTCCCGGAGAAAATGATACTTGATCGGTATGTGCTTGGTCTTTGAATGCATGACTGGGTTCTTTGAAATGCTGATTGCACTTGTATTATCACATAATATGGAGATAGGTGGAGTACAAGTGATTTGAAAATCCTGTAAAGTTTTCATCATCCAAAGGAGCTATGTGCAACAAGATGCAGTAGCCACATATTCTACTTCATATGTAGATAAAGTAATCAAACTTTGTTTCTTGCTGAACCAAGATACTAATCTGGAACCCATAAAGAATACACCACCACTAGTGCTTTTCCTATCATCCACGCTTCCAGCCCAATCTGCATTTGTATAAGCATGAAGAGTGAGATCCGCATCTCTAGGATACCATAGGCCATAGTTTGAGTTCCTTGAAGATACTTGAAAATTCTCTTTACTGCCTGAAGATGAGTTTCCTTAGGATTTGCCTGAAATCTTCCAACCATTCCTACTGCATGCATGATGTCTGGTCAGGTACCTGTTAAATAGAGCAAAATTCCAATCATGGATCTATAGGTTGGTTGATGCACTGTGGTTGATTCATCATTTGCACTGAGGCTGCCTCCTATGACCATAGGAGTACATACTGGTTTCGAATCTTCCATGCCATACTTCTTCAAGATCTGCTTGAGGTACTTGGTTTGAGATAAAAAGGTACCGCCTTTATTTTGTTGGATTTGTAAACAAAGAAAATATGTCAGTTCTCCAAGCAAAGACATTTCAAATTCCTTTTGCATCACCAAGGCAAAGTTTTGACTCATAGCTTCTTCATTGCTGCCAAAGATGATATCATCTATATACACAACAAGTATTAGCAATTTGTTACTTTCAATTTTTATATAAAGATTGCTATCTGCTGATCCTTTTGAAAAACCTTTTTGATGAAGGTATTTGTCCAGACGATAGTACCAAGCCCTTGGAGCCTGTTTGAGACCACAGAGAGCCTTCTTTAGTCTGCATACAAGATTTGGATCATTACCAAGAATGAATCCATCTGGCTACTCAATGTACACTTCTTCTTCTAAGTCATCATTCAGAAAGGTCGATTTCATGTCCATTTGAAATACTTTGAACTTCTGAAAGCTAGAGAGAGCAAGGAACATTCTGATGGCATCAAGTCTAGCAACAGGAGCGAAAGTTTCTTCAAAGTCTATTCCTTCTTGTTGAGCATACCCTTTACAAACAAGTCTGGCCTTTTTTCTAATCACTTCCCCATTTTCATTCAACTTGTTTTTGAAGATTCATTTTGTCCCTATGACATTCTTATCTTTTGGTCTAGGAATCAACTCCCAAGTGTTATTCTTTTCGATCTACTCAAGGTCTTCATCCATTGCCTTGACCCAACATTCATATTTGCATGCCTCTCTTACATTTTGTGGTTCAGTGGAGGAAAGTAATGCCAAATAGCTTGAAGCTTCTGAAATTGTTCTTCTTGTTTGTATTCCTGCCTCTTTTTGCCCCAAAATTTGAGATTCTGGATGATTCTTATGAATGTACCTGGTTGGAGTCTTTTCTTCTATCCTTATTTGTTCTTCAACCTCCTCATGGGTTTCTTCTTCATCATGATTCTGATTTAATGTTGATGGATAGTCCTCATCATCTTCGAAATCTTCAGATCTTACCTGCCTAGGAGTGTTTTATTCTTCATCAACCACTACATCAATACTTTCAACAATTTTTCCAAGCCTTTTGTTATAACACTTGTAAGCTTTGCTATGGGGAGAGTAACCAAGGAGAATGCCTTCATCTGCTCTAGGCTCAAACTTGCCAAGATCTTCATCAGTATTTTTGATATAGAATTTGCTTCCAAAAATTTTGAAATATTTTACCGAAGGAGTATCACCATACTAGAGCTCATGAGGGGTTTGAGTGTTGTTCACCCGGACGTTCATTTTGTTGAGAATAACAACCGCAGCAAATGCAACTTCACCCCAGAAAGTTGCGGGAGTTCCAGATTCATCAAGCATAGCACGAGCCATTTGTTGAACCATTTTTTTCATCCTTTCCACTACTCCATTTTGCTGAGGAGTCCTGGTTGTAGAGAATTCTCTTCTTATTCCATGCTCTTCACAAAAATTGAAAAATTCATTCGAGGTAAATTCTCCTCCTCGATCAGACTTGACGCATTTGATTCTGTGATCTGATTCGTTCTCAACCAAAGCTTTGAAGGATTTGAATTTTTCAAAGGCTTCATCTTTGTGCTTCATGAGTCCTATCCAAACCATATTTGAATAGTTGTCAATGAATAATATAAAGTATTCTTCTCCCCGAGGTGATCTTTTCCTAGATGGACCACATACATCAGTATGGACAAGTTCAAGTGGCCTGCTAGCTGATCCTTCCTTCTCAGGGAAGTTAGTTCTGGTTTTCTTACCAAACTAACATGATTTAGATATTGTATTATCTAGAATTTTGATGTCTGGAAGACCACGAACTGCCTGGTATTTGCATGCTTTCCTTATTTGCGAGAAGCTTAGATGCCCCAATTTCCGGTGCCATAGCCAGTGTTCATCATTCTTACTTAGATAGCATTGATGTTGTCCTTCTTTCAATATGTACAAATTATTTGGAGTTCTTATGCCTTTGATCACTGTTTCTCCTGTATCAAGATCACGAACACTACATCCATTTGATCGAAATATTACCTCTGTTCCTTTGATTGCACATTTGACTGACACTCAATAGATTATGCTTTAATCCATCAACATACATAACATTTCCTGCTTTGACCTTTTCTTTTAAAAGAACAGAACCTTTACCTTTTATGAGTGTAGGGGTGTCATTTCCAAATGAGACCTTCTTCTCCTTCTCCAAGGCACTGTATGACTGAAGTTTTTCTTTATCACTTGTCATATGTTTCGAACATCCACTGTCGATGTACCATTGATTTTCCTGCCCTTCCGCATATAAGGTTGTACCACATCTTTCTGGTTGTAGTTCTTTCATTCTCCATGTTTTGGCACTTGAGGCTTGTTCCTTCTGAGTTCTTTTTTTGAAACATGCTCCTGCATTCAAAATCTTCATGACCGAAGTTGTTACAAATAGAACATTCAATTTCGTTTTCAAGGGCAGAAAGTTATTGTAGGTCCTTTTTGTGATTCCAGTCATGCTTCTTCGTTTTTGAGCTTGTCTAGTCATGATTGTCTTATAGGCAACACATTGAGCTGCTTTGTGACCAAAGTTATGACAAGAGAAGCATTGGCCATTGAAGAAACTCCTGCAATTATCAAATCTACCAACCAAATGATTGTAGTTTCTACTGCCATCCATTCCTGAGGCAAATTGAGAAGATTTTACCTGTGGCTGGTTGTAGCTTCTGTTCATCCTTAAGGTGGATTGCACCCGATTTACCTGGTAGTCTTTGTTTATTCTTGAGGTAAATTGTCCCTGATTTACCTGGTGATCTCCATTGGGCCTTTGCTCACTCCTTCTTGTTGCATCAAGATAACTTTTGGAGGTGGATGGTTTCTGCGCTTGAGATGTTTCTTCATTATATCCCAAACCTGTCTTGATTAGGGGAGAACGTTGCACATTGATAATCTCATCTAGAGTTTCAGATCCTTTAACAAATCTAAGATTAAGAGCTTTTGTTTTCTCAATCTCTTTTCTAAGTCCCACAATTTCACATTCTAACTTTTCATGATGTGTTTCCCTTTCAGCCAATTGAAATTGCAGAGTATCAATAATCATATTTTTCTCTTCTAAACAAATTTTGAGTTTAGAAATCTCTTCATAAAGACCTTCTTCATCTATAGCATCCATGAAATCATCATCTTCAAAAGCCATTAAAAGTCTATAATTATTACCTCGTTCATCTTCATCACTATTTGAGAGTCCATCACTGTCTTCATGAGTGTAGTAGCTTTTCTTACTTAAACTCTGTTTCTTGTTCCATCTAACAGGTTCCTTACCTTTGTCAAGCTTGTCTTTCTGAAGACACTTGGTAGCATAGTGACCGACTCTTCCACAAGCAAAGCATTTGAAGGGTAACTTACCTCTGAATCTTCCAGCACCCCATTGAAGGTTCTTGACAAAATTTGATTCTTCCTCTTCTTCTGACATATGTCCTGACCCATAGTAATCTCCTTTACCTGAAGCCTTGAATGCAGCTTCTCTCATGTCTGATGGTCCTCCTTTCCTCATTTCATAAGCAATTAGAATTCCGTGTAGCTACAACATGGTAATTTTCTGAAGATTCTCCTTTTCTTCTATTGTAGAAAATTTTGATTCAAACTTAGAGGACAAAGATCTTAGAACCTTTTCAACCACAACAACCTCTTTTATTTCTTCACCCAAGTTTTTCATACAATTAACAATCTCATCTATACGTAGGAAATAGTTAGCCACACTTTCGTCATTATACATTCTGAGATTTTCATACTGAATTCTGAGGGTTTGAAGTTTTGCTCATTTTACCTGTTCATCTCCTTCATAGCTCAGAACGATCTTGTCCCATATTTCTTTTGTGGTTTTATACTACATCACCTTGACGAATTCAGATTGCGATAGACATCCTAATAGCGTATTGACAACCTTTGCATTTGTTTCAAACTGCTTCTTTTCGGCCGGATCTGTAGGAGTTGTTGAAGGAAAAGTGTACCTTGTATCTATGATATCCTAGACTTCTGTACCAAGAGATTGAAGATAGGTTGTGACTCTTACCTTCCAATAGACGAAGTTGGTCCCATCAAAAATTAGTGGCCTGATCGATGCTTCTCTCTCGTAGTTGCTCATGATGATAGATCTTCCTTCAAGCAATCAAGCTTCTTCTAAAGGACCTGCTCTGATATCAATTGTTGGAAATAATACTGAGAGGGGGGGTGAATCAGTATTATCAAGTCAATTATTTTCTTTTTCAAGCCCAGTCCATATACGCTACTTTAGTTAGTGAAAACCGCGTATATACGCAACTACAGATAAGGAAACCCGCGTATACCATGCAGACTTATAATTTAATTTATCTTACAGATGTTGATCATTAATCTATGTATCAGAATCAAATAAACA